>JAGDQP010057544.1:365-12724 GCA_022664845.1 Lepisma saccharinum | reverse complement strand
TTCAAATTATTCCTTCATTAGTGATGTTGTTCATGTTCGAAGGCATCCAAGCGTAGCACCTTTACGATGATTTCTGAAGGCTCACAACTATATAGATTACCGCTATGGGCCGCTAAAATTATTACAATGCACAGTGAATCCTGCAGAACTTAATATTTTGTTCAATAATAAACCAATATATCATGAACTTCGCGAATGTACCTTGTTCCGCAATTGGACAAAATGGGGAGGCAAGTTGTTGGGCAAAATGAGGCTCGTTATTTGTACCGAGATTCTAAGTAGTTATTTTCTGAAACAATTAAAGCTGAGTTGTCTGTTTTAGTGGTGTTCACCCCATGTTTTGAAAGGTATTAGTGCGAAACAAAGAACCCTTTTTCATTAATGATATTTTATAATTATTTTAGTTAAAGCGCTGGATATTAGTTTGAATTCAAGCAATATTGAGACATACCTGTATCTAGAAAATACGACTTTCAACATATTTTTTTCACTATTTTTCATGAGTCATGTTTTATGCAAACTACTTTTACCTTCTTTTAAAAAAAAGTGTTAAAAATTGTTTTAAAAAACTGAACATGGCGATATATCTAGAGCTGCTAGTAACTAACTTTTGAACAAAATATGATGCCTTTAGCTACCATTTTTAAAATTGGAAGTGTGAGATGTTATATTTGATTTTTTATCTGTTTTTTGTAAGACCTGTTAAGCGTGTGGGACATGTGCGTTGCTGACAAACGCCTACAGATGCGCCGGTCTAGTTAGTGCAGGCAAGGTACGCACCTACACTAACGTAGGGTGTGAACCGGGCCTCACGCTTACCGAGGCCAAGCCACTCCGACTCCGGCTTCGGTCTTGCTTCTCTTCTCAATCGGCTACTTCGGGATGTTTCGGCTTCTTCCATTTCCATTGGGAGGTCTGAAACAGAAAGAAGAAAAGAGAAACATATAGCAGTTGCTGTATGGTATATTTATGCAATTGTTTCATAAGTTATTTTACTAAATAATATATACAAGTATTGGATGACCGCGGTATGGAGCATCGAATTGGACCAGTGTATTCAGTACAATAAATACAACTTATCACGATATTATTTTTATTTTTATTTTGCCTTATTAGCGGATACAACGTCAGTGAATAAGGGAAGCTATAAGATTAGTCATGTCTGTCTGTTCCTCCCACTAGATGTCAGTAACTACAAATCCGACAGAGATGAGACGTACGCCGATGGATTCGTCATTACTGAAACGGTGGACAAAATTATGAGTTTGACTCTAAAACTGGCAGATCCTTTTCAATCGCTTAGTTATCTCCATTTGTCCCCCTAGATCTTAGTAACTGTAACTCACACAGAGATGAAAGGCCCTGCATCACACCGTTTGATTCCTTATGGTCTGGTACAGGGGGGAAAGCTGTGACTTGACTTATTGGCTAATGTTAAAGGAACATTTGAATTTATTCTGAGGCGCTTTGGTTTTGTCTATAATAAAACCATTACTTAGCTTGCTCTAAGATCTCTAAACCTTTTCTTCCACTCAACCCATAAAGATAGATATAAAACAATTATACTGGGTAGGTACAATAATATAATACAGTATATACATAAGCGTGAGATAAAGAAGACTGGTTCCTTGTCTCTGAACTTTTTGAATAGGAGAATATGCTTAATAAACTTGCAACGTTCATGTAAGCGAAGACATGCTAATTTATTAAACTAGGATAAAAGATGACCAAAGTATCTTAGGTTAAGACTGAAACGAATGCAAGCATTTTGGACATGTTGTAATTGTTAGGCTACCTCACTCGTAAGATGACAGTATAAAACACCGTAGCCAAGGTGTGCAAATACCAACATCTGAGATAGAAATATAAGTGAAAATTTTTTATGCTGCGTAATATGATCTTTCCAATCGAAGTTATGACCTAATATTATGCCAAGGTCTTTGATTATGCACCGGAATTATTTACTTATATTATTTAGTGAGAGTGATGTTTCATATTCGATGCGACCACATATATTGTTGGACTTTAGGTGCATAGCTTGGGATATTCGTAGGTTAATGCACATGCTATGTGGTAGTAACCATTTTACGAATCTTTCTAAGACTTTGTTTGTTATTCTGTGGCTTTACAATGGAGACTAATGATTATTATATTCAATTTCACTCTTCAGAAATTTTGACAGAGCTATGCAAATGCTATTCATGGTTTCCCATGTCAGTAATTTTTAATTTTTACGAATTGTCGAGATAAACATTACAGAATGGATTACATGATCGTGTAACAATAATAATACAAAATGAATTGGTCTAACAATTATATGTTAATATACCTAAGGAACATATACGAAAGATTCCCTGACAATATTACAATTTGCACACACGCACTACAATTTGCAATTCAGTTTGAGTTTGCTTTTGGTCTCGAAAATTGCTTTTGCTTTGTGAATATTTAACAATTGGTTGCAGTTCGTATATCTGGTTGTAAGGAGTTTTAAACATTAATACTACGTGTGGTACTTCGTAAGCTATAGTCCAGGCGTGGTCTGCGTATTCTTAATGTAATATTAGTAGTCTTGTTGTTATAGTGTGTATATCAAAGTTGTTACCCGGGATGCTGTTGATACATTGTTACTGAGTTAGCTTGTACAAATAAAGTTTGAATTTGAAGCAAGGGAAGAGAAAAGAAGCTCTGTGAATGTAGGAAGAAAGTATACATATTTTATCACTGTAATTGTTCTCTTCTGCAGCGCGAATGGTCTTCGTTTACTTAAGTTTCCATACTGCAATTCAATGCAATACGAAAAAGCATATGGTTGTACGAAGGCGTAATGCAGTATAGCTATGTTTTCGGGGAATA
Organism: Lepisma saccharinum; assembly: GCA_022664845.1. Lineage (NCBI taxonomy): Eukaryota > Metazoa > Arthropoda > Insecta > Zygentoma > Lepismatidae > Lepisma > Lepisma saccharinum. Next base: position 9,868 of record JAGDQP010057544.1, on the reverse strand, counting down.
TTCGAGAAATTTTGTAAACTATACCGATGTGCAGTGAGTTCATTTCTTAATTCTGTGAAGCGTTTGTCCCTTGTGAAACATTCGTGAAACCATGAATCTGATATTTTATTCTCAAGACTAACGTATGTTCCTAGAATTGATTGAAATCTGATAGCCTTTCATATTTTCTGTTCTCTGAATGTTTCTAATTCATTCTGTCTCTGAAATATTTAACATTAATTTATTGATTCTGAACCATTGCTCTAACTTTCCTAAGTCGTTATTATTTGCTTTTCTCATTAAATTTATTATATAAATAATAGACAATTAAAGTTGCGTAAAATTTCTAATATTTTAATGGTTAATGGTTAATATATAACAAAGTAGTAGCGATCTTAAATAGATCCTTGAAGTATTGTACAATTTTTCATTTCTAAGTTTCATTTCAATGCGAATCTATTTATGGCCTTTTGAAGGTCGCTTTTAACGAGATCGGAGGCAATGTCACGTATTTCATAATATAGCATCTGAAGCATTACCAAGTTGAACGTTTTTATCAAATGTATAAATACTCCTATCACGTACTTGTTTTCATCAAACGTTTCAGAGATGTAATTTGAAAGATTACTGGCAGCAACTTGTGTGGACTTTTCTTTCTGAAACTCGTTTTCTTCTTGTTTTATAATCTTGTGATTATCAATTAAATTATTTAATCATGAGCTTGTAGCTTTTTTTGAACACTTTGTTTAATATGAGGGGTAAAGATGGCCATCCTGATCCTCAGGCTTGTAACGTATCGAACATTTCTTCTCTGATCATATGTAAAGTCTCATCTATGAAACTTGTGTGAAAGTTCAAGCCGGGTATCTGACACGGTCCGTGTGACACTTGAGATACTTCAAAAGATGCGCTAATTTTCAATTCGCCAATGTAATGATTGCATTGACGTTAGGGGAATTTACTTGAACATCTCTATAAGTTTCTATTAAACACATATTAAACGCTTTAATAATACTTGGTATGTTGCGTTACCAACGTATTTAAAGAACAACAATGTTAAATATGATGAAAATAAAAACAAAAATAGATTTTCATATTTTTCAATAGCTAACCCAAATAAATTTAACTAAAATTTGAGATTCTGACATAGATACCCGTGGATGATTTCGTAAAACTTTGGTAAAGTATATGGGCCAGTCTAGTAACTTTGGACTTCGGACCGTCACGATTTGTCCTTTAGATGTAGGGCATTTTACCGGTAAGTTATCTTGAAAATAGTAAGATTATGAAACGTTATGGCAAGACATTAGATCGATTGGGCAAGGAAAGCAAGAAATAACGGTATTTTCGAGAAAGATAATTCACGTCACCATACACATGTTCTTACAGTGACAAGATCAATGAACTGAAGTGCGATTGTAACCTAATTCGTTTGATGTAGTTCCGTCAGACTTCCACTTATTTCCATGGATCAAAATGTTTTGTTTTGGCAGAACTTCTTTTGTGAGTTCAAGAAACGAAAGAAACCGTTAACGGATATTTTAAAGCGCTTTAAATTTGAAGATTTCATAATAGTATAATGGCCTTAAGCGGATTAACCTTAAGACAGAGACTGTTGAGAACTAAACATGATTTCATAGATCTAGAGTAAAAGTTGGTAATTTCGTGACATTGACGCGTGGCATATTAGAGTTATGGCGCCTCAAGTGAGATTTGAACACGAGTTCTTTAGTTAGAAGTCCAGCGTCTTGGTGACTGGACTAAATTGCCACTGAAGAAATCAGTACATGGAAACAGTCTCGAAGGTCAGAAATACGTTGCTCGAACCTCCAGAACATAAACAAGGTTACTTGTTACTTCCATGTTTTAACGCCATGTTTTAATAACTTTTGTCTATTTATCAAGTAAGGATCGCAATCTACATTCACTGAGAATATTTCTCATTTCTTTAATGGGACGTGATTAAAATAGCGGCAGCAAACACTTGATAAGAGCTGCAAGTTTCATTACGGCAAGAAACAGGTTTCTCTTTCTGCGCATGAGCGAAAATCACCCTGGAAGGGAAAATAAGAACCTCCATCCACACACAAAAATTCTCTGAGTGTTTTTGACAGACACTTTTCACCCACAGCATGATTACATGATTACTACAAACATATTTATCTCGAACATTAAAGATATATCACAAATGTTATCAACGTTTTTTACAGTGTAGCTTTCCAAAGTATTGCTTTTTTTGGAGGCACAGAAACCACACTTTCGACAGAATGATTTATTATTTCTACAAGGAAGTGATATATCATAGGTTCCAAGGCACAAGGGGAGTAAGTTATATGGAAATCTAGTACACGTACACCCTGAACGTGACGATAAACCTTTAAGCAAACGTTCTATAGCCACTAAAATTACAATTATCTATTAAACTGTTTTGGTGTAGTTTTCCCATTTCATTTCAAGAGATTTTCGAGTGCTCCTCGTGTATTTAGCAATTTAGAAAGAGTTTGATCCTACGTAGCTTCTATAACTTTTTAATAAAATCAAAAGCTTGTATGAAGCGCTAACAATAAAAATAATAAAAAAACAATGAAAATTTGTTTACTATAGGAAAAATCTATTCAGGTCTTATTAGTCTTACATAGACCATGTTGGTTGGACATAATTAAATTATATCCCAATTAATCTATTAGCTTCGGAATTATATGCTCAGAACTAAGAGTTTTAATTGTTTTGTTGAATCATTATGATATATCATTACATCTTTATTCAATTAAGTTTTTGTTCTGTTGTTCTTCCGGTTTTAAGGATTGAACTAAAGATAATGAGAGGTAGGTGGCTTGTTCTGGAACCATGATTTAGTTAAGTGCAGAAGGCACACATGCGCTGTGGTTAATCATGGTACAGTATGTTAATGACACACGTTGAGAATAAAACAAGGGGTAAAGCAGAAGTAACGTTGACAAACAGCTATTAGACATGCAACGGTTTTGTGTTATTAAATCTCTCACACATTAATTTCGGCGTTTTTGCTTTTTAGCAACTCTTGTAAGCTTACTGAACGCATGAATTGAGCCATTTCATAATCACTGTTCTTTTTAAGTGAAGGTTGCCTCGCAAAAGTTAAACATTGGTCAGTGACGATACTAAGGAATAGTGATCCAAATGAGTGGTAGGCACGCATGCATTGATTAGCTGTTTTGACGACCACTTTCACTTAAAACTTTATCACTTTCCTAAATTGTCGTTGTGGACATCAAGATGGCAGACTCAAGTTGTGACTTCGGGTTTTCAGTTTTATTTTAAATTTTGATATATCCTTAAATTCTAACATTCTTGGAAAGTTTCAATGGATTCACGCTTGAGTAAAAATGTTAGTTCCATAAGCGTTCGGATTGATTGGCCAAAAGGGACAAGGAAATGCTATTATGTTCAAAAATTATTTACATCACGCCTAATGATGGCTTCAAAACTTATCAACATCAGGTCACATCACGTTTTATGATGTCTAGTGGATATTTTTCCAGCGAGATGATATGCGGGAATTTGGAAAATATGAGCTTTTTCAGCACATGAATTTCTTCTCAAAATCGGGAAAATATCTTGCATTTATTCGCTTCTTATGATTTTAGCTGTAGTAGGCCGAATTAAACCAAATATGCGAGAGTGGACATACTTGCTTTACTATAAGTATTAGACACTGTTCAAGCACAGTCACTCCAACAGCAAATTAGGTTTTATAGGTTAATTAATAATAATATGGAAGAAACTTGTTGCATATTTCTGGTTGTCAAATTAGGTTAGGTTACTAGTTTCATTTTAGGAGCTAGCAACTACAATTTGAGAAGCATTTTGGGTAAAGGGAAAGGCATCCCCTGTCCGATGCGTACGCATGGTTAAAGGTGCATGGGGCATGTGAAGCTAGGGCTCCGAATATTCTCGATCCACGGCATGAAGTGAGGTGGGGTGCTGAGTCTAAGCGTGACCCCCTTTAATTTGATTTGTTGTCTAATCCCTCACAAGACTAAGTCCCATTAACAAATGACATAGTGATAATAGGTATTGTGAACCGATGGCGGTTTGTCATTGACTTCAATCGGATAAAGATGACGTACGAAAGACGACGAAAGAAAAGATGACGTAGCGTAGCTCCGAACAATTTTGGCCCTATCCGGAATCGAACCCGGGACCCCTTGATTTCAAGGCAACGAGCATTAACACTCACCCACAAGGGATATTACCACCCAAGGTAGCCAGAAATAACAAGGACACTCTGGCAGTCAATTTTATTGGTGGAAGTGTGCGAGAAAAGCCTCTAGCGTTCTGGCCGAGATTTGAACGCGGGCCGCCCGATTCGCAGTCAGAAGCGCTGAGCTACGGCGCCAGTCACAACACAAGTGAATAATCGATTGTTAAGATTAATCAATGAAGTACATCAATGATGGTCGGTGACGTAACAACTATGCCGTTTCAAAACTCTTTATTTGTTCTCTTGACAGTAGGCCTAATAGCTGATAAGCATGACTCTTCACATTCTAAGAAGCAATTTTTACATATAAGTTACGGCGAGCCTTGGCAACTGAGCTTTCCTGCGGGGCTCCAAATAACGGAAAATAAGATATGCCGGCGAACAGTATTTTGAGCTCACGATTGTTATCGCGAACGGGCACCAATAAAGTTGACTTGCTCCCGGCCCCAGATTGCTTTAAGCCGCCACTGATCTATGGAGTTCTGCAAAACTTGGGAACTGACGGTAAGTTTGCAGTTTATTTAGAGTTTGAACGTTGGCATAATATCTTTTTAACCTGAGTATTTGTTGCAGAAAGAAAATGAAAAATATAAATTTCCAGATTCAACAAAATAGATAAATAATAGCACTTTGCTTGGAACTGGTAAAATAATTTCGCAAACCTGCCATTGAAAATATCTTGCTTAAGGCAGGCACTTATCTAGAAGATGGTTTCATGAAGAACCAGCACCTTCGGACAGAGAGCCCGAGATCTGTGTGTGCGTGTGCGTGTGGGTGTGAAATTTACGAAAAATTCATACAATTGTGCCAAAAATTATACTAATATTACTAAAAATATGCAAATTTTGAGGGAGGGAGACCGGGCTCACCCCCACCCCCTAAATTATCCCTGGCTTAAGTCGCTCGAAAATGCAGCTACACGGACACATTCCTCTACTTGTCAAATGTTTGGGAGCTGTTACCCTAAACTAATAGGTTAGATTGCTGTCAATCTGCGTTCAAGAAATTTATAAGAAAGAGAGTTTTATTTTATTACCGATCCAACAAATGTTTCAAGAAGACTCTCGCTTTTAAAGCAATGTTTTGAAAAACGTTTTTAGCAAATTTGACAAGATAAAATATATTTTTTATTAGTTATTTAAAATTAAAACAATTTATTAATATCTGCCCTGATTGCACTGTATGCGTACTTAAATTTGAAATACCGGTAAAAATAACTGCACAAATCATGTAGTTCATTCAGTTACTAACAGAGGGCAGTGATGGTCATTAGTAAATTAAATGTTTTCTAACTTCTTGAAAAAGTGTCTCATTTGACATTCACTTATAACAGTTTGGGTTTACGGAATCGAAATTGAGTTACATTTTTTAAAGGAACAAACACTTTTAACCTTAGTTTAAAAGCATTAAAAGCTCTCAAAATGTGTGACTTTTTAAAATAAGGAATTCTCATTTCATTATCTCGTTTAATACGTCGTGCATACATGAATGAATACACCGATATTTTGCAACGCAGTTTCCTGTGGAGGTTTGTATGACAGCTTTCTTTCACTTTGAAATAATAAACACTAACTGTGGACTACCAAATTAAAATTCCTAGACTATTCTTATTTCAATTTAAGCAGAGGAGTATCCTGTTCTGTATGCATGACGAAACACCAAAAATGAATTGTGGGTAGAAGGATAATGAGGAAGAAGAAGAAGAAGAAAAATAATGAGCCCGCACCAATTAACACGGTGACAACTAATCACCTTTGTTACACAGAAAAAAGACGGTTCTGTTATTTGCACCACGTCACAAAGATCAACAGAGCCTGGGATAACATGTTGGTTCCTTTCTTTTTGCATCTGCAGGAGGTCTCATCTTTATTGGAAGATAAACTAGCTGTCAGCTTGTGGTCTGAATAGTAAGTTTAAAAGCTTCGGAAAGAAAGTAGGAAGTCCATGGTTTCTTTTATGAGTAGACGAATGCAATATCTTCCGTTTTCTACGTATGGATTACAGCTGCCTCTTAATGAATACAATTTTCTTCCATATGCATATTTTGTGCAAAGTAACATTATTTACGTAGGAAAATATGATATACGTCATTTATCTGATGAGGGAGTATGAAATATTAATTTCTTTCCGGAGACCTTAATAATAATCTTCTCCAGATTATCGTTTTTGTGCGTATATGTGCGGTACAAATATGAAGAACATCACATATTGAAAAGTGTAGGTAATCTAATCATTTTTAAAGATTATAATCTTGTCCATTCTGTGATTATTATGTGAAAAATGTACCATTTGGGTAATGAGTATGGATCTGTTTTTTTTTTTTTGAAAACCTATAATATTAGTTTATTCTTTGACAGAAAGGAAAAGGGTTAGACGCAATGTAATTACATTACCCAGCATGAAATTTGATATCCATGCAGAATGTAATAGATGTTCCTAAGCTAATTTAAAAAAAATATAATCCGTTTGGTTTTATCTCATCAGATTTTTCAGAAATAGCAAACATTTCACTGTAACAAAGAATATTTCTTATACATTTTAAATTCGTTAACTTTTGATCACTTGTGTATAGTTGTACAGTCAGTGCCAAAAGTTTGTACTCAGTGGTAATATTTCTTATGCGAATAACTTTGAAATGGTTAGACCGATTTAACTACGGTTTCCTGTAACTTAAAGAGACTGTGATTTTTCTGTAAGTTTTAGAAATCAGTACACAAATCGATGTAACCATTCTAAAGCTATTCAGAGAAGAAATCTTACGACTAGGTATAAACTTTTGTCACTTACTGTACATTTCTACTTACAATATATCGGGATAAACTCCAGTACACTTATTGCTGTATCCCAATTCTTCACTACACAGCAAATAACGTGACATATGTTCTTCCTAGTTTGGTTGGTTCATACACAAGAACGACAAGAATATCACTGAAACCTACCGAATTCTAAACCTTCTCTTCTTTTCCTGGTTTTCAAATTACTATAGCATTCCAGTTGTAGGAATATTCGTACAAAATATCTTCAGATAGGGATCGGAGGAGAAAATGCATAGAGGTGATCGAAGGTCGGCTAATTTAGGAGTGTTCATTGAGCTTCATTATTGTATTGAATATCCAAATCTATAACAATGAAGCTCTTTCGACAATGAACAAGAAAGAAAATATAAAAAAAAAAGATGGCACGGATAGAATTCTTGAGATGGTTATGAACTTTCTTCTGTGAACGTTCGAACTTTTTAGGGTTGCATTTGTAGAAGCAGCATAGCAATTGCATACAACGAAGAAAATACTTTAGAGACATACGGAAGTAGTGCTGCCATCGTTGAGATCGTTGGTTTGGACTACCCTTAATAAAAGGTGTATCTGAATGCGTATGTTGGCAGTAAAAGGCAGAATGATAACACTTTTTAGATGGAGATTTTCAATATGTTGCCTCATATATTATGTATTGTGATATCCCTCCTTCTTTGGCTAGTTCTCATTATTTACAGTTACATAACATTAATATAAACCCTTCAGAATACTCGAGTAAGAAGCTTACGTCAGACCCAGGTGCTTCTTTTGTTTCTCGCTAAGGGAAAGTTTGCTCCGTTTACATGCTTGCGCTTTCCATGGTGGAAAAAAATGTTTGCGTTTACGAGAGACCAAGGATTGAGGTTGGTCCAAGGGAGATTACATGATCTTTTCACTTTATTATTCCACTAATATTGAGTAATTCTGAGATAATTTGATCATGAAAGTAGGAATATTTTTACGATGGTAGTGATACAGAGCCACCGTAGCTCAGTGGTAGAGCGTTGTTGTAGCATTTGGGAGGTCCTGGGTTCGTTCACAACGGTCGACCATCCTGGCTGAGGTTTTGTCAGGGTTTTGTCCTCAGTCACACCAGGCAAATGCCGGGATGGCACCTTCAACATAGTCCCTGACCGACACCTTCCCGAATCTTTTCCTATTCCGGCCTGGGCATTCGATGCCTAAAGGTCAAAAATAAAAAGTCAATTGAATTCAATTCAACGATGGTAGTGATTGTGTTCATCATAGTGACGATGAAGTGTATTTTAACGTCACAACACAATGGTACGAGTTAATAAGGGAAATGGAGTCACCTTCTTGCCCCACGCATTGATAAAGACTGTGGGAATCCTGTTTAAACAAGTGATGTTACTATACATATGATAGCCAATGAATGGAAGGTCTCGAAATCGTTTAAGAGGGGAATATCTGAGTAACTTGGAAGAAACTCTCAGGATGAAATGGAATACTATTAGAAGGTGTTATGGTTAAAGAGCTCATGAGTGAGAGGGACTTTGGAACTTGATACGACATAAAATGCGGAGGGATATCGTTCCAGTACTCAGTGAAATAAATGAATTTGATTTTTTTTATACATATGCACAAGTCACGGGTTAAATAACTCAATAAGTACAATTGTCTTCACCACTCAAGCAAAGGTGTTCAACCTTACGAGGCTAGATCCCTCCTCATATGCCCTCACAATCACCACGTCGAGTGCGTGTGAGTGAGGGTGATAGTGAAGTTGCAACGTGAGGTTCAAGGTGCGTGAGAGTAATGATTCAGCAAAGTTGTGAGGTTGAGGGTGATGGTTGAGCGAAGATGTGAGTATGAGGGTGAGGGAAAAGTTGTAAACTGAAGGTGAGGGAAAAGTAGTAAACTGAAGGTGAGGGTGTGTGAGGGTGATGGTAAGTTTGCAATTGTGAGGGTGAAGCTGTGCGAGGTTCAATAAAATAAACACCTATGCTATCAACTGTTAGTAAGGAAGAAAACTGGTCTTAATATCTTTGTGGGAGAGAAGACCGCTTGTTACTCCCCTTGATTTTGCGCCCTATCTTACATACATATATGAAAAATTCTTTACAGTGTGTTGCAATTTGTGATATATGATTGCAACTTATTCACTACATTTCTTGTATATAGTAACTAATAAGAACAAAAGTATTAAAACTAAGAGACAGGAATATGAAAAGAAGAAACAGGAATTTTCTTTCTCATGGACATGCAGTCTGAATTATGTATTGCAAATAAGAAATTGCAGCAAAGAAAATTTATGCTATGTATATTTTATCTTTTATTACCTTTAGCGTATAAGAAAAATCACCCGTGATTCATGCGTGTGCAGTAGAATCTTCTACGGTTGCTTCTAACCTTTCGGTAAATTACTCACGGAGACCATTTCGTTCTCATATCCGCGAACTCTAATCAAATTGTTGGTATACGCAATGTTTTGTTGCTTTCTCAGACACACGTCTAAGCGCTTGCTCCTC
>JAGDQP010057543.1:0-12724 GCA_022664845.1 Lepisma saccharinum | reverse complement strand
GTAGTTAGGAAAAATCAGTTGAAAGAGTTGCAAGAGTTGTAAGAGTTTAAACCAGTTGGGTGGCGCATTCGGTTAGGGTGCGTTTCACCTTAAAAAAAAAAAAAGTAGTGTAGTGGCTAAAGCAACGGATAATAAATCATAACGTTGCAGGTTCGAATCCATCCACAGGTACGTGGAAAATTTTTCGATTATAATAGGATTGATATAATAATGCGGCCCTCGATTATTATAATATGCTATCATCTGAAGATATTCCACAGACAATAGCTGTTTTCACACCGATATTGCCACACTCTGCGACAGAATTCAGTTCAATATGTACGTACATGAAAAACTTTCAAGACTGTCTGGCAACAGTAAATCAAATGTCAAGATCCCTTTGGGCTGATGAAGGAGTGTACAGAATAGCAAAAGAAATACAACTGTTGCAACCAGAAGAGTTTTCCAATATCTTTCTTGATTTAGGAGCTTTTCATCTTGCGAAAGACGTTATGGTTTGTTTTGGAAAATATTTAGCAGAAAGTTGAGTACAAAACCTTTTCATTCAAACTGAAACGTTTGAGCCAAACATTGTCGAGACTGAACTTGCTGGAAAGCATTATTCTCGTGCTATAAGAGGTTTCTCTATGCTAGCTGAAGCTTTGCAACGCTTATTACTTGAAGCATTCATGGAAAGTCAGAATGTGGCAGAAAACACAGTCAAAGAAGTTACAACAATAACACAGTGCATTGCGGCTAAGGATTTGATATGTACAAGAACTCAAGTAGAGACTCTTAAACAACAAATGTCAAGCATTGTGGAAGAAATAAAAAAGTTTTCTGAAGAACAAGGCATGGAAAACGAGACATATTGTTACTGGTTCCTGAACATTCTATTCCATATATTGAGAGATCTGACACGAGCACAGAGAGAAGGGAATTGGGATCTAAATGTCAGTAGTGACCTAATGCGGTCAATACCACTATTCTTTGCATTTGACAAGACAAACTATTCTCGGTGGGCAAGTGTGTTCTTAGAGGACTGTTTACATCTTCCGCTGGATTTTCCTGACATTTATGCGGAATTCAAAGCTGGACATTTTGTTGTAAAAAAAACACTAAGCGAAAGTTCAGTTATGTGGCTATGGGTCAAGCAGTAGAACAAAATTACAACAAACCAGCTAAATGCCAAGGAGGAATCATCGGAGTAACAAGAAGAAAGAAAGCTGTGGTGCTTCATGATATGATCAAACGTGATCCAACAAGTCCAACAAGTTTTCAACCAACACTACTATTGCTGATGACAATTCTGACATTCATGAAGAAACAAGGAAATCCGTTCATGTGTACGAGCTCCAGCTGTGGAACGGAGCTACAAAATGTTATTATTAAACAGAAGATAGATCATGAAACAAACACTTATTTTTTCAACTGCATACAAAAAACCCATACTCAGTTCCGGAGTGAAAGGTTTGAAGATAAGTCACTCAGTCTAATGCATCCTCTCAAGAGACTAAACAAAGAAACTAAAACAAGTAATCCTTTTGAAGTGGACATGGAGAAAGAAACTGCCCATGCTCTGCGTTTAGTTGACATTGCAAGGTGTCGAGAATATGATATAAATTATGTATTCTCTTATGAATTAATTTCTACATCTTTGTTTTTAACGAGAAATGGATTTCTGACAAAACCGAAAAAATCACAGCTGGTTCAATTTATTAATAAAAGTTTTAACTATCTTTTCTTGTCTTTACTGAAACCTAAGATCACTGCTGAATTCACTACTAAGTTTACATGATTCGTTATATTTTTTCCTGGATAAATGTTTTTATATATCAGAGCTTTAATTAGCTGATGCTCCACAAACGAGGAAATATACTTTCTTTTAACCATTTCTTTAACATCTGGCCACTCTATGTTTTTTGTACAAATTTTCAATACATGCAACAGGTTTTCTTGAGATTTTTGCACTAATCATTTCAAAATCAGTACGCATGAGGTTTCTTCTGACTGTAAATTCCCTGAAGGCACTACTAATTCTCATCAAAAACGACTTAAATTCCACTTTCTCCACTAATTTGTCATTAACTTTAATTTTTGGAATCTCATCAGGATCTAAAATGTTCATGCCCTCAAAACTTCTCACAACTTTATTTTCCAAGTTTTTTTTCTTACGCTTTTACTTTTTTATCACCTAAATTTTTACTTAATCTTCTTTTTTTTTTCAGAAAACTTTCTCTTGTAACAACACTTTCTAACCATTTCATATTTATAACTATTAAATTGTTCTTTCTCTCTTTTCCTCTTTTTACCACAAGTTTTTAGTCTTTTCACCAAAGCCAGAACCACCAATTGCTCCACCGGACACAATTTTAACAGTAGTCTTTTGATCATCTTTAAAATTTTCAACTAACCTTTGAAAAGCAATATTTATTTCTCCTGGAGTAGAATGTGCAACGCCTCTATTTTTACCTATTTTTTTTCAGGCTCTTTTCTGCTCTCTGAAAATTTCAATTTTTCTTTCTTTTCTTTTTTCCTATTTTTAGACTTTACCATTTTATTTTTAAAATTAATCAATTTGCTTCTGTTTCCTTTTTTATTCTGCACTTGATACTTAAAATGCTTAGCAAAGTCTCCATTATGAATTTCCATTTTTTTACATCAAAACCACTTTTGTCTAAAGCTCCAAAATGGGATCGAGCAAAACCAGTTTTATCAGTATTCAGGTACGAACTGCTGTTTGACTCCATTAAGTCCACTCGTTGATCCATTGTAACAATAACAAAGCACTACAGCAGCCAAATTGGAATCACCAAGATGAACTGTAAATTTCCATTCCTGATTAGAATTAATTTTTCTGATTTGCAAGTGACGTAGCGTTTCCTTCAAACTAAAAATCTCCGCCACACTAACGACTGCGAACAAAGAAGGTTTACTGACAAAAGTTAAATGCGCAAAATTAAACAAAACATTTTAGTTAAACAAAATTAAACAAAACAATTACTGTACATTTTAGCAAAACTATTTATGAATCCGTAAGCTAACAACAATTCTAGGTAGCCTTTACACTAATTAACCTTAATTAAAATGAAACAATAACCTTGTTTAACCTGACTGAGGGAGATGTGTGGCAGAGTAATCTCGTAACACCTTACTGAGATATTACTTAAGGTGCGCAAGTTTTAGAAAACCAAAATCGACGACAAGATACCTTTTCGGTTGTATGGTCCTACAATTAATCAGTTAAGACACTAAAATAAAAGCAAAAGGCTTCACTTGATTCTTTTTACTTACAGAATTGTTTCGGTTTTTAATATATTATAGAATACAAATCCGTATAGCTGACACAAATACAAAACACATTAATATTTGAAATTTTAAAATTTGTTTTAATAAATAATACCAATTTGTTAGGAATATCAATTAATATTTAAGTTTTATAGACATTAAACAACATTATCAAAGCATAACCTCCAAATAATTAACATAGTTTTGTTTTGCAATTTTACTAACTATACGATTTTAATTAACTAAACGAGATTAGTTTCTACTTAGAAATATTGTAACTATATCAGATACTAATTATATTTTAAACATGAATTAGAGAAAAATGATTTTTAAAAATTGAAGGGGGAGATGAAATTTTGTACTCATTTTAAAGGTTTTAAAAGTGAAAAAATTAAAATATTAAACTGAAACTTTAGAACTTTTTAAAATAATAAATTTGGCATTTATTTAGGTGATTTTTAACCTTTTAAGTTTATTTTTTTTAGAATTTTATAAGCTTCACAAAACTTTGTTAAGGCACCCGACGTTTTAAGATTAATTCATTTCATCATCAGGACCCTATATTAAAATTAACTTTTTTTTAAAGCTAAATGAAGCTGAATAATTACAAAATACAATGATTTGAATACAAAGGAAACTGACCTACTTTAATAAACTTCGTAGATTTAATTTTAAAAAAAAAACAAAAAAATTATTAACTTTCGCGCAACCAGTCACTTTTTTGAACAAATATTTTAAGTATTCGTATTTTATAATTTATAAGCTCATTAGCTTTAGACAAAGTCACCCAACTAACTTACTATCGAATCTAATATTAAAAGCAAACATTATCAAAGGAAAATCTAACATTAACCTGATTTGACACAACCTGACCTGAAACCTAACCTAATACTCAAATGCATACACCAGCAAAATTATGTACCGCACTTCCCGAACAATTAATGCAACCAACAGGGTGGCAAAAATTTAACAATAGTTCGAAAAACAAACAAGCCTCAGTAGCGCATATCTGAGGATTTTTGAAAACAACGAAGAACCAACTTGATTCAGATCTAACAAGAAAATAAAATGCACATATTTATAAACTAGGAAAATTCGAGCAAACCCAGTCAAGTTTTATACTTACAACATTTAAACATATTCGAACATTTTTTACACTTACACCATGCCCTCGGCCCACGAACAATACCTGTGCTGAAAACAAGTCTATCTTAATTCAACCTAACCTTTTTTTTCGCAACACAGCAAACAACTAGACTCTGTCCAAATGCTGTTAAATTTTAATTTTGTTTCACAGTGGGTATTAAAATGTTACAATTAAACTATAATTTACCGGTAATTTTTTAACACGCCAATTACACATTAACACATGAGCATTTTTTTATTAACGCCAATTTTAAACTCACTTATAAATAATTAAGGCTAGTTAGTGAAAACTTTATAATCTAAAATGCACTTAGCCACGAGCTCTAACTGAAAGCAAGGAATTTCAGTTACTAATTTTACGACTTACCTCTTAATTTTATCCGTGACTTTAAATTTTCGAGACTGTTTCTCTTTAATTTTATTTAGTTATAATTTCAACAAATTATTTTATTTAAATTGGCAGCTCTAGGAATGTCTTATTTATGACAACTGCTCACTGTCAGGTTACACCACGTGCTGCTTCTCATAATTCTAGTATCAAAGATTTCGAACCTGGATCCGATTTAACATTTAATTAAACCAATATTTTTAACTGAAGAATTCCTCGTTACTTTTGTACACTAATTTGCAAGTAAAACTGTTGCAACAAATCTTTAGATCCATATGGGATAGCATTGATGCCGATCAGCCATGCTGTCCCGGCCATTACTTCCACACATCTAACCTTAGTTCCCATTTCTTCATCCTAGCTAACCAGTGGCGCTGAAATCGCTTCACTGTTGCCAGCTTCGGACAATATTAGCAGGTAATATCATATACTCATTCAATACTGTAAAGAAACAAAATTCTTAAGGCGCTACAAGCCTTTCAACCGATCAACAAATTACAGTGCAATACAAGCGGTTTAGTAGTCGACGACCAATATGAATATCATTATCAAAACCCCGTCATGTTGTTATGTGACTCACCTGACTCAGAGAATACCATCAATAGAGCGTAGATGACTCACACCATCCCTGATGAATCACATTTCCAGCATTTGGTCAAGTCGAACAGAGAAGGTACTAATGTTGTTGATCCATTCTGCCATCAGGATGCTCAGCTATAGTTCGTGATGTCTCTCAAATGGTGTGTTGGAGTGTTCTGTTGTTGCTCGGAAGACCTCTGGTGAAACTGGAGGCCTGTCTTTAGAAATGCGGGCCTAAGATTAGGTTGACTTCTCACCTTCGAAAGAACTAACATTATTTCCAAAAAAAACTTTCAACAACATTAATTGTGGTTCTTAGGGACAGTTTTACAAAACATGCTATTACCAGAGTTAACGTAATCCAGGAGTCATAGAGAAAATAATTATAGATAGCGACTCCCATTCTCTACACAGCTTTCCTGCTCCCTGGTGTTTGTCCAGATGAACTAGGGATGAAATAATGCTATTACGGTTCCTACATTAAATTTAGAAACTTAGAAATAGCATGGAGTGCAAGTTGAGATGTTGATAGTTCCACATTACGGGTGAGCAATACATTAAAAATGTAAGTTTTGGGCATAACTTACTAGTATACCTAGTTCGACTGGACTGACACCAGGTGGCATGAAAGGAAAAGTGACACTGAAGATTTGGTATCTATAAATATGTTTTCTGTGACTCAGATTAACTAGGATATTAAGTTTACTCGAAGTTGAAATGTTTTATTGAAGCGGTTCGTAGTTCTTTAGTTAGAAAAGGAAGTGGAATTCCTATTTAATAATCGTTAATTCTATTTCTTTACTAATTATGTACATGCTTGGCTTTAGATATATATGGAGTTGCAAAGTCATTGCGCTTGAAAACTTTGACAGACGACTCAAGAAGTGTCAATACAAAGGAAGAAAGTAAGAATTTGAAGAGAGAGGAGAATCAAGAAGGGTTAGTCCTGAGGGAAGCGAAGGGTTCGAGAAACAGATAAGTTTAGATTTTCTGCTGTTTAAACTAAGTGCAACTTGTTGCTCCGTATAAGTAGGTAATTAGATATGATAAAATCAATTATTACAATTAAAATATATGCCTACATATTATTACTAATAATACAATGGAATAGCATCTATCACAATAAATAGTCAACGTTTCGCAAAGAAACAAATGAAAGATCATCCGTCTTTACTTAACAAATTAACGATTGCGTAAACATCATAGTTCATTGTAATGTCTTTTTGATAGCACTTATGTATAGTTCAAAGGATAGCAAAAATTCTACGATATAATTTCAAGATCACTAGTAAAGGTTAGCCTTGATTGGAAGTTGGTAGAGCGTAACTTATATGTAAATCTAGTATACTTACGCTCTTCTGCCTTGAAGGCGACGATTATGAGGTATAATTCGATGTGAAAATAATTTATAAAGCACACGTTCTTTATAGGATACAGATTATGTTGCACACCATTCAAATCCTCTATGTTAGCCTATATTCCGGCAAGGGTAGCTTCAAGAAGCAAAATAACGGAACTACCTTCAGTTTAAGGTGACATAGACCTAGTTTAATGAATAACTGAATACTCTACGGACTTTCAAGTATTAACTTGTCCCCCATGATCGCCAGATTTAGACATCATTATGCTTAGAAACATAAAAAAGTCAACTTCGATCAAAGACGTCACGTCAACATCGCTTCCTGACGTAACTAATAAACGTTAGATTATGAACGAACAACCACTGAACGTAGTCTGGTTGAATATAATCATACAAGAGTTCCAGCGCCTCGTAAACTCGCTGACACGCGAAGTAGTTCTTGTTATTCCGTATAAAAGAGGGATTCCAAGTTATCAAGTAATATCTGTAATATTTTGGTATCTCAATTTAATTTATTCCACAGATTATATAGCCATGGAGACAAACACAAAGACACAATAAGAACTAATGGAAACGAAATTACTCGTTCTTCTCTCGTTCACGCGTTGTTTAGAGGAATCTTAAAAATAGATGAGTTAAACTGAAATGTCGATAGATGTCTCTGTACTTGGAAACAGCTCACATTGTGGTGGCTACTGTTTCTATGCTTAGAACGTTTCTCTGAAAACCATGCGAGAGACGGCTTTTCTACGTAAACCCTGAGGTTATGAATAAGAATTTTCAAAAGGTGAAACAGGTGTTGCTCAGGGAAAGATCAACCATTACTCGGACATCAAAGGAGCAGACAACAGAGAACGTAAACAAGTTTCATACACAAAACGAGAGACAGGTTCAAAGCAAACTTGGAAGGAGTTAATTATTATGTCATTTTCCATTACTGTTTAACTCTACTGTGTCTTTGATATGTGTGACTGTTTCTTTCATGTGTGACTAGAAGGTTATGAACCTCCCCTTCCTGTAGTACGAAAAATATTCTGAAGACTTGTAATTATATAATTTCCGTAGACGGAAACGACCGCTGACAATGTTGGAAACCTTGGGAATTATGAAAAATTCTCTTCTCATCCGGAGAATCTCTCTCTCTCTCTCAAAATACTGTTTTTACTTAATCCAAATTCATACAGTCTCTTTATTAAAATATACAAAGCTGAAAGTATTAACCGAAGCCAGATGCAAAATAAAGAAAGTTATTATGCCTAGGTTGACCTCAAATGTTCGAGTTTCAACGTGAAAGTCCTAATTTTTCACTGCAACGTATATCAACCTTCACGCCCCAATCAGGATTCAAACTCGACAAAGCACATGTCCTTAGACTACTAGGGAGGGACCACGGGACTCCAAAAGAGCACAGGAATCAACCAATTGTGCACAAAATGTTTCTAGATCTTCAGTTGGCCTATATCACTGCCATGAATTAATTTGTGTATTTTTCTAAAAGCTAATGGTTCTTTTTTTTTCGTTTGTGAGAATTTAAAACCATCGGATTTGATTTAAATATCGGATCGGTACTACTAAATGGAGAAAATACTAATTCTGTTTTCGCTGACGTAACTTCACACTTAAAATTCACGTACAAGACAAGGTTAATTAGGAGGTAATCACTAGAAATAACCATTAAATATTTTGTAGATAATTTTTTTTTTTTTGAAACAATTTCCGATCTGAATCTAGAGAGACACTGGTAATTATACAAGTTTTATTCTACTGGAATGGCGGTACATGCTGTTCTCTAGTGGTAGGTAGTGAGGAAACGTCTTGGGAGTAATTGAGAATCTATCCATTAACTAAATTGAGCATAGCTTAGTGACATCTAATATCGTTTACGTACATCAACAACGGCGAAAAAAAAAAATAGAACATATTGGAATTAGACAGAGATGCCTGGAAGGAGGGTTCACAGATGGTACGTAAATTAAATTAAATGAAACGATTCAGCATCATTTACGAAAATGACCCTCAGATGGCGCTGTAGTACCTGGTCTGTTTTATTTGTTTTGTATTTTACTTTGTTTATCCAGGTAAGTTATATTTACTTTTATTTCCAGATTTATTTCTTGTCTTCCCAGAAATATTTTTCATTCTTTCTTTTTTCTTTCTTTTTCTCTTTCATTTTTGATTTGAAGCGCATCCTACACTAGGAAATAACAAAAACAAACTATACTATGAACAAAAACAAATATAATAGATACTAGAATATGTATGATTTTAGGATGGATAACTCCATTTCACAAAGATACGTAAAAGTAGTTTGAGGGAGGTAAAAGTCAGGAAGGAGGATTATTTTATTTACTTATTTCACGTCTTGGATTTTAGTAGTGAGGTTAGGGCCTTTCTTACATCAATAGCTGATTAAGAGTCATTCTATTGTATACTTAGAACAAATGAAGACTCGAGATAAAAATAATTATACTATATATATATACATAAGCATACCTGGAAACGGACATTGGCCGTAATAAGGGAAGAGAAAAAGATCTGGTCTGTGTGACAGATATCAGGACAAGAAAACTTCTTGTAATATGGGCAAAATGTTCTATTCCTGTTTGCAGTGTTCACAGTGTCATTTATTGTGACAGATGCCAATAAAGTAGAAAAAATTAAGACAAAGGGTGTTCAGTCTTGCTATTTGCTTCTCTCTAACTGAACATGTTAATTTCTCAAAGCATAAACGCACTCTATAACAAAATATAATCAATGCACCTTTGTACTTGAATATTGTATATTATTTTCAGTGCAAGTGTAAGGTTACTTCTTTTTCGAATATATATTGTTTTCTGCAGTGAAAACATATTACAAATTATAAAGTTTTGTATTTGGTAAACTAAGAGTGTTTCGCGTCAACAAATACCGTAGATAAAGAAGAAAAAATATATATAAGAAAAACGTGAATACCCCAAAATTCTGAAGGTAGTTGCTAAAACGTATCTGAATGTTTATACATTTAATAGCATTTTTTTTCTTCATCTTTTATTTTGTATTCACTTGTAACAGTATAATATAATAAATGTTGCAAAAGTAGCACTGAACAGTTTGTAACGCAGAAAAGTGTCTCCACACATGTTTATTACTAGTTATATTATGGGATCAGAAAGACGCCACATATCTAAATCACGATAATTAAATAGAGTTATGTATTCTAGGGTTGCATATGCATGAATATTTCCCAATAATTACGCCTGTCTCTAAAATTCTTTAGAAGAATCTATAAAGTAGAACTATATGCGAAATAATATATATCGAAGAATCATTTAGTATTACCTTATCAACTCTATGTCCACAGCTTATGGACACTGTGTTTTCCCTTTTAACTCTGTATGACCAGAAGTCCATGGAAACGTGTGCTCTATGTGAAGCAGATTTCCATGATACAGCGATCATCAGCGATCATTCTGTACCCTTGTATGCAGCATGTGACTCATTGATAAGTAAGGACGGGCCACGGTGGCTCAGTTGGTAGAGCGCTCACCTCTGGTGCTAGTGGTCGTCGGTTCGATCCCTGCTCATGCCATGTGGGCTTTCTGGTGGACAAACACCGTCTGCGTGGGTTTTCTCGGAGTACTCCCGTTTCCTCCCACTTTCTTCATTCCACCAATTTATCCCATCATCATCCATGCGGCCTGAGTCATAGTTGCCTAAGTTGCCTTAAAATAAATTCAATTCATTGATAAGCATCAGAAAACAAATGATGGTGTTTTCGCATCAGAGTGTTATTATTAGAGAGCACATGGGGGTCACGGAACAAGCGCGAAACTGAATAAGAGCGAAACTTTCGCTATTGTTCCTGTCGCTCTAGTTCCGTTTCGCGCTTATTCCGTTCGTTTTACTTCCTTTCGCGCTTGTTCCGTTAGCGTTACTTCTGTTTCGCGTTTGTTCCGGTAGCGTTACTTCCGTTTCGCGCTTGTTCCTGTCGCGCTAGTTCCTGTCACTCTAATTCCGTTTCGCGCTTATTCCGGCGACCCTCGCACAAGGGAGTCGCCAGAGAATAAATCGTGGGGGCCACGAGGGAGGCTGTGGATTTTTTCGGCGGGGGGCGGCATTCATGCTAAATATTAACATTTTTTTATGTGTAAGGAACATCTATTATTTTAAACTTTGCAGTGTTTCGTTTGTAAAATAATAATAATGACATACATCATGAGTAAATGAACAATCTTCAACGCTGTTTCAGTTAGATATCTTCGCGCCAATACTTTCGCGCCTTACCGGTATAACCGTCTTAGCGTTATATGCAAGAGCTCTGTAACTTGCACCGTTCGTAGTGCGGTTTTCAGCAGTAGCAGGAAATATGTTAAATTAGAATTAGACAAATTGTCGGAGTTCATAAACATGCTAATCAAACAAACATTCAAAGAACGGGAATGCTTATTTGCAGTAAGATCCTCATAAGTTATAACCCTGCTTGCAAAAGGTGAAATAAATATAATAAAACGAACTCACCGATAACGTACAATGCACACAATATAGACGTGTCGTGCGTCAGGAAACTTGTTAAGATTGTCTATGATTCCGATGACTAATTTAACCAATAACACCCTAACTATCTTACTCCTTCTTTGTTCGTAAACAATCCTATTCACTGGGTGAAGTGAATACAAAGAAGAAAATTCTCGAAAGTGTTTACTCGCGAGTAAAGTATTCTCTCGCCTATCGGGTGAATAAAAGTGATGCTTTTACTCAAAATTATTTTCTTGTGTCAATTCAGAGTTTACTTGCAAGTTATTTTTATTCACTCTTATTTAAGTAATTACTTCAAAGTTCTGAGCATTTATTTACCACAGAAGCATTTACTTTCAAAGCACAAATATTTACTCCTGATGGAAAATAGACTCTCTGTTTCTTCACGTAGTGCGAAGTATTTACTTCAAATAGGCAAGTATAAGCATTTACTCGTTTTTATTCACTTCACCCTGTACTGTCTCATGCTTATAGGCTACACGTGTTTACACACAAGAATATTATTGTAGGCAACTCATCGTACAGAGCAACCATCGATCTCTTATCGCGAATCGCTTCACAATAACCACTCGCGTAATGGGTGCGTTCAAATCATGTAGAAATTAGAAAGAAGGAGACGTCCGGGCTGCCAAATTATGAAGCTAAAAATGGCCGACCGTCAATCTTGCAGTACGGCCATCCGCCATCTTGCGTTAGGGAAAGAAGCCACGCAACCTCTATTGCTTTTCATACAGATAATATTTAGATGAAGTTCTATATCTGATGTTATTACACTTACATTTGTTTATTACGAGACGTGGGCTAGTGAATAGAAAAACTTCTAGCAGATTAAACAATCTACAATGAAAAATATCGAGATGTACTAGGTACGTAATTTCTTGGAAAAGCTATTTAACCGAAACGATAGGGAAGTAGGTTTCACTATAAACTGTAATGACAAATTAAACTTGTCAGTCTTATAGAAAATTATTTCCTTTTCAATTTTTTTAAAAAATCGTTCAAATCGGATGAAAATTGACAAAGTTATGACGATTTTAATATTGTCATGAACTTTGTCATTTTTTCGTGATTGTCAGGTGGGAAGATTGGTTAAAAATATTTGTAAATCGTTTTATGGGCCAAAACGGAAAACGGGGCTTCAAATTTTTTCACTTCTACTATAATACTTTCCCGGAGTTTCACGGAAATTGTCGTGTCTACAGTCCCCTACTTATGAGAAGATATTTCATTCAAAGAAGACAACTCATTAAGGAACTGGTTCGTATCTTGTTTCACGAACTAGAGGTACTCTGTGTGAAACACTTGTAAACCGTACGCCCTGTAGGATAGTTGTATTTAAAGCACTCCGTGGTGGTCACAGAAAACAGTGAAGTTTTAAAAAAATATCATACTTTCAACGTTTATGGTATTTTCTGTGTAATTTCATTCCTTTCCTACCGTTTGGCTGCCCTAAGTGAACCACAAGTAAC
>JAGDQP010057542.1:0-12725 GCA_022664845.1 Lepisma saccharinum | reverse complement strand
CGAGCATGTCCAGGTAGTGGTATAATTCGAGTCGAGCGTGTGCTGTATTATGATACTGATAGTAGAATTTATATTCACTGGGACGGTGCCTTAGACGACGACTTAGACGTAGGGGGCTAACTGAATGGAAATCTGGGTGATTTAAAAAAAACGAGCTGGCTGAGTACGGGCCCACCGCATATATTCAAGAGTAGTGTGCCGGGGGCCCAAATTGTTATGTTTATGATTCGAGTGGTGAAAATATGTGTGAATGTAAAATTAAATGTATTACTCTGAATAGTACCACACTAGAACAAATTAACTTTGAACATATGCGTGATATTATAGTAAATACTCTTCCGCCTGTTACTATCTTCACTGGCCGGCAAATTTGTAGAATTAAGGATCACCGAGTAATTACAAAAGGTGAAAGTTACAAGATATTTCAGGTTACCTCTAATGAAGGAAGCGTGTTGCTGAGTATGAGATGCTTCCTTATGGTTATAAAAGAAAACGTCTAGTGTAAATATAGTATTATTGTATTATGTTCGTGGTATATATATATAGAGAGAGAACAAAAACTATAGATAATCACATTTTAAAGAATTATTATAATTTTAATGAAATTGAAATATGCGTCGGGCTTGCTTGTGATGATAATGATGGAACATTTTCTTTGGTTATTAGTCTACATAATTACTGTGCATATATACACATATCGCTCAATGAGTTGATAAATTTCTATTCTATTCTCTATATATTAACAACTATTTTAACTCTTTGAAATTGACGGGGCTGCCCACAGAATTTTCTCTTAGTGATAAATACGATGTAATATTATCAGAAACGTATAAAGGTACTCGTCAATGTTTATTCTCGCATCGGATGGTAATAATAATGGTCAGGTAAATTTTTGTAATTATACATGGAGAAAACTTCATCTCTACATGCTGTGTGTCCAATATACTACTTCTACTTGCGAGGAGGCAAAGGAATATGCGCAAAAGTGTTTAAAAGAAATAACACAGAAATTTATTAATACTACTACTACAGGTTATACGTCTATCTAAACGCATTGAACTAGAATTATTAACTTCTATAAATCGAAATAATAACCATATTATATTATATTCCTAATTCGCATTGTCGTATAATAAGCTAGAATGTGGAGTGGCAAATATATTTTATATGTATCATTGGGGGACCTACAGGTTGTGGGAAAAGCTACTTTGTAAAAACATTTCTCTAGCATTACAGCAATTTATTTAAAAATATAATCTGGTGTTATGGCGAGTGGCAGCCGTTATACAATACACTCACACACTATTGTAAGTTTAAGGAGTGCTTGCCACAGAGCTGTGGTGAGTTTTCAGTGGCAGAAGGACCCCATCTTATCATAGACGAAGTAATGCGCGAGTGTGATTTGCGGGTTGTGGATATATTCACGAAATGTTTCACCAGGTTTTAGGTATGCGTGATGTTTCTGTAAACAATCAGTATTTGGTGTGTTTTAAGAACCCCAAAGATCAGGCCCACATTAATTACCTGGCCCGGCAGCTATATCCGGGCAACGCAAACTTTATACAGGAAGCATACCAGGATGCAACCCATAATGCTCACGGTTATTTGTTGTTTGATTTAAAACAAAACGTTATTGACGAGCACCGGTTACGAACCTGTGTTTTTCCCTATGATCCTATTAATTATGTCTATGTACTGGTGGTGGTGAGGAAATAATAACAATACTGTATATATTACAATATTTATTTCTACTATAATAGATGGTACAAAATGATTAATAAGGATAATGCTCACTTACTTAAACTTTTATGCAGGGCAACATTTAAAGTGCACAAGGCGATATTTCTAAACACAGATTACAAACTAATTCGGTCTATTTGTGAATGTTCCTATAGTCTATTACACAAGAAAGTGCTCCGAATAAAAAAGACAAAAATAGGTTGAAGTGCTATTAGAAAGATCTCAGATACCTTTTGCGGAAGGATCCGACAATAAAACAAAAATAACGTATAATTGTACAAAAAGGGTTTTTTCTATCTGCATTGCTCGCCCCTCTTCTAGGGGGTATATTAGCTAATCTAATTAAGTAGTAATTATGCAGGATGTGAAAAAAAACTTATTTTAATCTCCCATGAGAAATTACCCGTTTTCAGAGTATAACGAATCTTGATGATGAAATGAATCAAATTTTAAATAATAAGAATTTAAGTGTTGAGGAAAAATGGGTGAAATATAAAGAGGTGTTACAACAATATCTACAACTTATTAAAAGAAGCCTAGTGAAGCGGCTGCAACTACTGTTACTACTACTAATAGAACAGATGAAGATGATGATGATGAAATTATAGCTACTCTCCTCGAAATTTGCTTGCGGAAAGCAAAACCGTTATTACGTAGATTAAAAGAAAATCCCGATAATCAATCGGATGCTAATGGTAATGTTAACATATTTGGCAAATTAATTCCTGGTGCCAATATAGTAGAGTTAATATCTGTTTAGTTAAGTATTGAAAGAAAAGTACTCCGGCCATAGGCTCGGATCTTTTTGCTGTACTGTTAGCCAAATCAAGCACACCATTAGCCGATTTGGGGAATCCTCAACGTGTAGACTACGTAGAAAACTGACCACTGCTGACGCAAACAAGGAGGAGGAGGCGGAAAAGCAGCCTGGCCCGTCATGCAAACGTTGGCGCTACTACCGAGCATGAAGAAACTGGCAGCTATTTAGTACAATCCGGAGCACCCTGCTTCATTCTCAACAGCTCACGCATTAAGGAAAGCTGTAAACAAATCAGTAACGCTACAGCGAGTGGAAGAGTGGTTAAAACAATAACCGGCGCGCGTATATATTACATAAACCAGCACGAAAACGGTTTCGACGCAACCCACATTTCGTGTTTAATATTGGCGATCAGTGGAAAGCTGATTTAAATGATATGCAAAGTCTACAAAATATAATTATGGCTATAGATATGTTTTAATGGTAATTGATTTATTTAGTCGATATGCATGGGCGGTGCCCGTCCGCAGTAAAACTGGTGAAAATATTATAGAGGCGTTTAAGAAAATATTTGCCACGAGTAAGCGGGAACCTCTACGCCTACAAACAGATAAAGGTACAGAGTTTGTTAGCAGTGCAGGCGTACTTGAAAAAACAACATAATCAATTTTAGTCAACAAAAACTTCGAAATTAAAGCAAGCGTTGTAGAACGGCTTAATCGTACCCTGAAGCAACTGATGTGGAAATATTTTCCAGCAAAGAAGACTTATCGCTACATACATGTGCTCCCAAAACTAGTTCAAGATTCTAACTCCAGACCCCATGCAGCCCATAAATTAGCTCCGGCCCTTGTGAACCAGAACACGTTTCAACAAGTTTGGAATATAATAGTACTAGTGTTAAGGCGGCGAAATATAGAAAAGGTGATACAGTGCGAATTACCCGGGCCAAACGGCATTCTGCAAAAGGCTACAAAGAAAATTGGATTTTGGAAATATTTAAAACAAAACACGTTGTTTATAAGTCGAAAAGAGTGGTTTATGAGTTGGAAGATTTGAATGGTGAAGTGATAGATGGTAGATTTTATGAAGAGGAGATACAAAGGGTTCCGCTCCAAAAATATATGAAATAGACGAAATTCTAGAAGCTAAGAGTAAACGCATACTAGTCCATTGGCGGAGTTATCCAGCTTCATTTAATTCATGTATTCCGGTATCATATTTAAAAAAGAGTGTTTGATGATAATAATAATATAATATTGTAAAACTAACGTCATAGCTACGTATATAGCCGAACAAATGAATGATGATTATTTTCAGTATTACTCGCATCAAACAGGTAGTGGTTATAATGTGTATAGAGGGGCACCGACCAGGAAGGTTATGGTATAGGTAGTTTTCTTGGTGGTCTCTTCCGTACGGTGTCTCCTCTGATAAAACAAGGTGCAAAAACTATTGGTAAAGAACTGTTACGTACAGGTATTAATGTAGCTGGAGACGTATTATATAATAAGTGACCTGTTGAAGAAGCTTTAAAATCACGCTGGCAAGAGGCAAAAAGAAATTAAAAAATAAAGCTCAAAATAAAATAAATCAGGCATTGGTGGGAGGAAAACGAAAACTTAAACAAACATGTGGTATACAGAAAAGGCGAAAGAGATATATTTTTGATTAATTATTATTATGGAACAGCAGTGTAGTAGTTTTTACCTCACCCTCCCCAGTTATAGTTCTATGGAATATTTCCCCCAAACTACCCTCGCCTGCTATACTACAAAATTATATCATCCTATTATGTTGGAGAAAGGGTGTGCGTGGGAAACAGCGGTTGATGGGGTACTCTATACAAGCTCGTTTCAAGATATTTCAAAATATACTAACAAATTTATTAATTCACCATGAATAATGACAGCTGGAACATGACTAAAGTAATGCCTGGTAATTATTATCATGTTGACTACATCCTGTCTCAACTTAATCATAAAATTGATAAATTGAATTTACAACTAAAAGTTAAGGCGTCGGTAAAACACATTGAGGTCAGTAGAGTAAGAAATGAGGGAGAGAGTGTAGAAGTACGCATATCACCCCAATTAGCCAAAATACTAGGTTTTGATCATATACAGCAAGATAATATCGCCCTGGTCCACCATGCCCGCTTCCGACCCGATCTACAAAAATCACTGCCCATACATATGTATTTTTATAGTAATATTATAGAACCGCCGCTGGTGGACGATACTGCTGCGTATTGTAAATACAAATATTAAAGAGTACGATGCTAGCAATGTTCATATCTTTGAAAAACCCTACTGTGTCCCCGTGCAACGTATACAATTTGACTAGGTAGTTATAGATTTAAGAGACAGCAGTGATAATCCACTTTCTTTTCCGTTTGGCAGTGTATGTGTAAAATTACATTTTCGTAGACGTAATATGGTATTATAAAAGTAAACCGATAAGAGTATTAATAGCAGTAAAAATGCAGTGTGAGTGTACGAAATCGGAGTTGAATTTATTTGCAGGTCTACCTGCTCAAACGAGTATTCTAGGTAATAAAACAGTACCATATAAACCGGTGCCCTCAACTTCTGTTAATGCACCCATTGAGTTTGTGGTTCCCGGCCACGATTACTAAACCTGTTGGTTCTGATCTAACTTCGACCGACAAGAAAATTGGGCCTGTAAATGATTTTCTTAGCGTAATGTTCAGCGAGGTAATATATCTGAACAACGAACTAATAAGCTACTCCAGCCATACTTACCCTCATAGTTCGTATATTGAAAAACTACTAAATTATAACGCCAATGCCAAATTAACACATCGTCAGGCTGCTATGTGGTTTAAGGATACGGCTGGTCAAATGGATATTGTGGCCGAAAATAGTAATTTGGGTTTTAAGCAGTGGGCTGCTATCACGGGGTTAAGTCAGCCCTATGAATTACAGGGCTATATTGATGGTGATATTTTCAATCAAGAGAAATTTTTGCTGAGTGGTGTATAGTTGCGTATTAAGTACGTTCCAGACAAACCACCTTTCTGTCTCATGGGTGAAGTCTGCGCTGAGGGGAAAGTTCTAATTAGCGATGCAACACTGTTTGTAAGAAAACTTGAGGTTTCACCCGAAGTGAAAATAGCCCAAAATAAAATTTAGAAAATCCTAAATATAGAGTAAAATATCCTATAACAAAAGTGCATGTGAAAACTGAGACTCTGCCTCAGGGTATTATGAATACCAGACTCCCAGATTTGTTTTCTGGACTGGTGCCTAAACGTATTATTGTTGGGTTTGTATCTAATGAGGCTAAACCACTATAGCCGGATTTTGATAATAAGCTATATATTCAACCATGTTTTACACTATTTATAAGTTCTGGTTTTTGTTATTCTAATTAAGGTAATGATATTTCGCTTGCCGAGTATCCTAACGGTTATACTCTATTAGCGTTTGATTTAACTCCTCATTGAAGTGACAGTACGGCGTCCCCAACGACAGGGGAGTGTTCGGTTAGAGTTATATTTTAAGCATTCACTACCATCGCCGGTAACAGCAGTTATTTACGGTGAATTCTCCTCCGAGCTGGAAATTGATTTCCAGCGAAACATATATAGTGATTAAGTAGAAGTAGAAGAGGAATGTTAAATACTATTGAACTCCAGCAGGCATTACAGCACAATCTGCCTGCCAATCATTTTACGGGTGTGTATGCTGCAGATCAACTACCTCGCTTTATTCATAGTCATAAGTCTGGTGAACATTGGGTTTCTATTTATATATGTAATACGTGCCATGGCGAGTATATGGACAGCTATGGTCTGCCGCTATATATTCCGTATCATATAAGGATTCTAAAACAAAACTGCTTATTCTACACATGGAACAGTAAACTTATTCAAGGTAATTTATCTCAATACTGTGGACATTATTGTTTTCTATATTTAGCATGTCGTGCGGGTGGCTATTAGCTACAGGACTTTTTAAGTAATTTTGCCAACAACACGAATGTTAAAAATATTATGCTTTATTCGTTTATGAGAATGGTCTCTGGCGAGCGATTAACATCCCCGTAAACCCGTATGTGTGTGTCCTGTAGCGAAGAGGTTTGGTTTATTATGTAACAGTGTTTTTTAATAACTGCCTAATATAAAATAAACAAGCAACAACTGTATTTCTTTTTTGATATTTAACCTTTGACCCCTAAATGACCCTTAATCGTCCATGTGTCATTGGGGTTGGGGAGGTGCCGTGCTCTTTTATGTAACAAATTAAATTCGTTTCAGCCAATGTGGCCGTAATCTCTTCTACGTTAAGGAAGGGTTGCGAAAATGTGTGTGTGTGTGTGTGTTCGTCACCTGAAAGAAAGGGCTGTAATCTATCCTATGTTAAATAGGGGTTGCGAAAATATGCTCGTAAGACCGTGTTCTCTGTAGTGTTTATTTTAGGGTTGAAAAAGAGCTTCCTATCTTGCACTCCTATGTGTGTTTGGTAATCTCTGCTAGTGTGCTATGCAAGAGTTGAGAAAGAGCTTTGTAACTTGGGCCTATGTTCCAGTGAAATCTCTGCTATGTTAAACAGGGTTGGAAAAAGTGCCGTATTCTTTATGGAATAGGTTCGTAGCCTTTCGTGCACTGATGTGATAAGAGCTGGTTTATTCATGTGTGCTGTGTTAAATAAGGGTTGGAATGTAAATGTAAATATCTGCTATGGTGCTGTGTAATCTCTGCTATGTTAAATAGGGGATAAAAATAGGGTCATAGTCTTTCATAGTGTTGGAGGGCGTAATTTTTGCTATGTTAAATAGTGGTTGAAAAAGGGCCTCATACTCTTTTACAAAATTATACTAGTCTTTTTTACAATTAAAAATCAGGTATAAAAAAGAATAAAAGTAACCACATCTAGTTCCAAAAAAGTAACCAAATCTGGTTAAAAAATTGAGCCCAAGGTGCCTAATTTGAGACAAAGTGTCCCCACCCTACTCTCGTGATAGAGCCACTTTCTCAATGAAATGATTGTTTGTGTTATCAATTGCATACTACTCACAACGAAAGAACCCATAGGCGTACAAATAAATTTCTTATAAGTTTGTTGCACATTGTACACAAGATATCAAAGTAAACTTTAGCTGCTAAACGTTAAACCCCTAATACTGAAACA
The DNA here is from genome assembly GCA_022664845.1 of Lepisma saccharinum. Lineage (NCBI taxonomy): Eukaryota > Metazoa > Arthropoda > Insecta > Zygentoma > Lepismatidae > Lepisma > Lepisma saccharinum. The sequence goes on along the minus strand of JAGDQP010057542.1, from coordinate 5,069 downwards.
AGGACAATGGTGAGGGTAAGGACCAAACAAAAGTCAAGTACTCTGTTAATTTCCAAACTCAGAGGTAATATAGACATTAATCATATCGTGACGTTATGTGAGTAGTGTTCAACATTTGGCGCTGTAGCAACAGGAAATTCCCCACATTGGATTCCAGTCATTCTTTAAATATAAAGTGGATTAGGCGACGTATCAATTTGGGTTGGAAGAGTCTGGCAATGGTGAAATTGGTTCTGAGAGTAGGTTGTAAGCTATTAATAGTCACATTATTTCTAATTATGTGATATGCAAGCTGATACAGTTAACTCATACTAGCTGATACGGAATTACCGCAGTTCAGTTGGTAGATTTTTGTCTTCGTATTGAGGAGGAACAAGTTTCGGTATCAGTCATCCTGACCATTGTTTCTACATGGTTTTCCTCAGTCAGACCAGACAAATACCGGGATGACTGATACTTCGATGCTGGGATGCCACCTTTAGTCCAGTCATTTCGTGAGGTAACTCGGAACTAATTTCTATAGAATTTCTGTTTGCTACTTATGAGAATCCTGGATCCGCCACTGCTACACATCATCTTAGGAACGCTACTAATTATTTTTTGATCAATGTAAATAGTCACCGTAGAGCTCCAAAAATGTGAGGTATAAACTGTCCTGTCTCACATGTGGATAGCTCGTAAAACTACAATTTTGACTCATGAAATTAAACGCTAAATCGCTCATGTACAGAGTATATTCGACCTACCTCCATCATTGATCGTTTACCTAAGTAGACATTTTACATACGCACGTTTATAGAATTCTGAAGGAGAAGTACTGTTTCAGCTGTGATAATGATTATTTGATATTTATATGAAATATAACTTCTGAATCAATTTAGATCAGTACCGTGAGACCATTTTAAATTTTTTAGTAACATACATCCAGGCACGCCCGTATCAGTCATAAATCAGAAATAAATGTTGATAATTATTACACCCCTGCCGACTATTAGTCCTGGTGGATTAACGCCGATTAAAATAATACCAAAATGTTCTAGGAGTAAATATCAATAAATTTATTGACACATATGAATGTACACGAAAAATCATAGCATACCCTAGATGTCGCTAGGGTTAGCGAACACTAGGAAGAAAAGGAATCATTACATGCCCTAGTAGTCACCAGAGGTGGCGCGCAATAGTAAAAACAGGAAAATGGTGCGCAAGTAGTCTCCACCCACTTAAAGTCATCGAGAGAACAGCAAATGTAGGCCATTCCATCAGAGACGTATTATACGGTTTATAAACTCGGGTCCCGTCCTTTAAGAGAAGCATTATTGCAAACTTATAAAAAAAAATAAACAATGTAACGTCCTTAACGTTCCATAGAAATTCAGTGTTTTGCTTCCCCTGAATTCCCTATATCAAATCACCCTTTCGCCCATTCATATAGACGCTATGGACTCAAGAAAATAATTTACATATTCATTTTTATACAATAATATGAACTTTCAAACAAATAAATAAAAAAAATAATACATTAAAAGTTATCGCTATAAACTTGGAAAATTGTTAATTTTGCGTTTATTTGAAATATAGAGAAAATTAACATATTGTGTATGTAAACCTATGCCATCTGGAAAGCAAGAATTGAACCTTGAAATGAATAAATATATGTGTGAGTATGTAAGGTAAAGATTAAAGGTATGTCACGTGACGTCACTGAATCAGATGTATATAAGTAAGGCCAGGACGATTTGAAATCACGTCTTTCTGGCCTGCGGGCCAGTTAACATCAAGCTCTTGCTTTATGTTCTCTTCTTTATACAGATACTCCACAAATAAATTCTTATTGTCTAAACTTCTTTGAATATTCTTTACTAGGCTTATACTTATGATATTGCCTTATCGCATTCCGCTATATTCGTCTTTTTTACCAATTATCTTTTGAAACCTTGTTCTCCAACTGCAGAAAGCCTTTAGACAGGCGGGATGTGGTACACAAGTAAGGTGAATGTAGTACACAAGTGATGTTGAATCTAGCTAAATATTCCATATATGGAAGTGCGACGTGAGGTCCTGCGTTGTCATGATGAAGTCTCCAACCATTTTGATGAAATTCAGGTCGCTTCTTCACAATGTGCTTCCTCAGTGTGGCCAAAATGGAAGTGTAGTATGCCCCTGTAATAGTAGTGTGAGGGGGAACTACATGCTGGTAAATCATTCCTCTACAATCAATAAACGTGATTACCATAACCTTTCCTGCACATGGAACAACTCTCCCCTTTTTTGGTGTGGGAGAACCTGGTGATTTCCACACTGTGCTGGCTTGCTTTCCCTCTGGATCGTAGTGATGTAACCAAGTTTCATCTCTAGTGATAATTGACTGAAGAAGCTCATCTCCTCCCTCAGCAAAGGAACGCAGCACCTGCCAGGAAGTCTCAACTCGCACAGCCTTTTGTTCCGGAGTCAACAGTCGTGGTACCCAACGGGCACAAACACGGGACATATGGAGGTGATCGTGCATTATTGAGAAAACACTACCATATGAAATTCGCTTCACTTAGTTTTCGTAATGTTATTCTTCGATCCTCACGGACAATCAGAGCAGCAGTATTGATGTTTGTTTCTGTCACAAACACCAGACCTACCTTGCTTAACGCATGAAACTCGTCCTCCCTTGAATTCTTTGAACCACCGAAACACTGTTGCTCGAGGTAATGCACTTTTGCCGTAAGCTTGCTTAAGCTTTTCGTATGTTTCAGAAGCTGTATGGTTCAAGCGAAAACAAAACTTTATGGCTCCATACTGTTCTTCTCGTGTAACCTCCATTTTATGTATATACACAGCACGTTGTGAGGCGAAATGGAAGCAGGGTTAGAAAGACAGCAGATTTCTCCCAACCTACCGATACGACAATGTTGCCACCTAATGATATACGTGAAACACAACTCTTTCAAATATCAAACGTGCCGGCATTCGGCAACAAAGGAAACTGCGTACAACAAGCAGTCTCAGTCTTTGTTGATCAGCCCTCGTACTTTGCCAGGTTCTCAAGTGCCTTCAGACAGGCATAAGGGAGCCTTCAACTCATCCTAACAACGGTTACACGCCTTCAGACAGGCGGACATTCGTTTGCCTTGCTCTTGTACGCCTTCAGACAGGCGGACAAGATAACTTTTAAATCCTTGATATATTGCACGTCTTCAGACAGGTGGGCGTATACTACTCATCCGCTCTTGTGAAGTTTCCTTTCCGTATGCCTTTATGTACTACTAATTAAAATTTGCCTTTCAGCATTTGTTACCGTTCGGTGAACCCACACCCCAGAAGCCGTGGCGGAATATTTGCAGTATATACTGAGATGCTTTCCAGTAGATCCCTCCTGGACGTTACAACAAAAACACACCTAAAATCAGATTAAACAAACACATTACAACTACCACTCCCATCCATCGTCACACGACACATTAACGTATTTGCTTCAATTGTCTAGTACCATTGTGCCTGAACATGGAAAACGTCATTTTACATAATCTATTTGGTCTTGCCAGAGGGGATTTTATCAACTTCTGCCTGTTGTTATTCCCTTATTTTCATACATTTTATGCGAAAGTGGCGACTAGTAGTACATATAACCTATTTCAATTCGTGTAAATTTCAAGCGACAAACTGGGACGTCGTGGCCACTCCAGAAGTAAATCAAGGATTAAGAGCTGTACCACCCGGAATATTACTTGGCGTTTTATTATCACTTAAGGTATAACATACTAAAAAAAAAAGTCTTACTATCATCGGTAAAATAAAACAGTAGAGATTATCAGAGTTCCCAGAGCACCTGAATTCCAAAATTTAGAGAGGGAGATACATTTTCGATTTAATTCAGATGTAATTCGATTCTGATATTTAAATGAAATAAGTTTGTGATTTTGCAAAACCTAATGGAAAATGCATAAATAGCAAAAAAGAGATACACCATACTAGATACAGTAGAAACATATTGATATGGTGCGTATAATATATATTTACTAAAATATGTAATACATCTATGAACGTTACGTAAACATTTGAACGAAAATATAATAATTTCATTAAGTGAAGTAATTTGAATGGAAATTCTGTATTGAAAGAACAATACTTTCCCTGTAAGACGAAAATAATTAGCTGGTATAGAGTTTGTCAGTGTAACTCATCATATCTGTCCCTGAATGCTTGACAACATTTTATTTAGTTTTATTATTATATTGCGAAGATTGCAAGATATGTGCTTGATTCGCTCAGGTATTATGTACAGAAAACAATCCTTAAAGTAAATAGAATACTATACCTATTTAAGGTCAGTGGTTCCTATTCTACTTATTTTTTTAAATGAATGAAAAACAACTATTAATCAAAATGTTTTTCTTTCAACGTTCTCATGTAATTATAACTAATATTTCAATCTATTTACAATATTATCTCAAATTATTGAATTAATAATATTTTAAAATAATCTGGCGAAGAGAGGATCTAAAGGCTATCTAGTCATTATGAGTGTACTTTAAGTAAATAAAATAGATGGAATATTAAAAATAGTTTGTATACGGATTGTTGAATGCATAAGTTGTATAATTCCACTTACATCAGCTTTACGGAATGAATAATTTCCGTCTCGTTCTCTATTATAACTCATTATACTCCTGAAAATAATTCAGCAAGCCTTCAATCAATATTGGATAAGATTCATACCATTAGGTCTCAAAATAGTGTTGTTATTAATTTCTAAAATGAGTTATACATTATAAAATTTTCAAATATCTAACACTTTTAATCTACATAATTATGAAGTGTGCAACTGTTTATTTAATAAAAATAGATTTTTATACCATGTGTGAACTTTCAATTTCTGATTAATCATTCTTATCTATATTTAATATAGACAGTTACTTTATTACACCTCCAACTTAAACTTGCATTCTCCTTTTAATTTTGTTTCACAGATTTTCATAAGTTCGCCGTACGAATATCCAGACGCCAGGATTAGCAGTGTGGATTACATGTTTAAGGAAGATGACCCAACAGTAGTTGCAACCACATTTCAAATATCC
>JAGDQP010057540.1:2133-12725 GCA_022664845.1 Lepisma saccharinum | reverse complement strand
TCTAAACGTTTTATTTATTTCATCTACGTCATTTCATTTAAATTCGCTACACTTCTCGTCTTAGGGATGATATGCGTAACATAATGATTTATCACTGGTTAGATATTACCTATAAAGTTTATACATTATTTAACCGCTAATTAAAATACTTCTCCCCTTTTTCACCACTGAAAACACCAAGTAGAAGAACCATAAATGCAGTATTTTCTCCACAAAATGCATGCAATTTCTTCCAGTACTCATCATTTCTTTTTTTATGTATAAACAAAAGCCTTGAGAGTGTAACGGTATTATCCGAATGCATCTCTAAAATATTCCATAAATTTTCTTACAAGTACAGTAAAGTTTAACGTAAAATTTATCCATTAGATTCCTTACAAATGTCAATGCAATTGTGCTAAGCTGTATCCGTAGAAGTATGAAAATATATTCAATAAAATAGCAGCAAAGACAAATGTTCTAAATCACATTTGCATAACGCGAATACCATAAAAGTTCCATAAACAACGCATTTATTTAATTCATTTCCATTCATAGCGATATCCAATCTTCGATGGTTTCAACAAATATTTTAATTAAGACAAAGAATGGCCACTTTTTAAAACACTCTATATGATCTTAATCTATTAAGTATAACGTACCTACATATAAAATTTCTGCTCTTTAGCTTAAATGGTATACAAAATGATTTTAAGGGGCTATAATTATTTCAAGATGGCGAATTTTAAAAAAACTTACAATTTTGTAATCTACTCGTGAGAATACATTTGTATACCAAATTTCAATATTTTTATCTTAAACGATGTGGAAAATGGTTTATTCGACTGTCATATTCATTTAAGAATAGCCACTTTTGAATTTTTAATATACTTCCATAATCTATTCCTCACAATACATCTCCATAACGAATTTCATGTTTCTATTTTAAACAATGTACAAAATTGTTTTTCGTCCGCCATATTTGTTTAAAGATGGAGACTTGAAAAAAATATTAAATGTTTGTAATTCCGTTGTACTAATAAACGTTTGTACCAAGTTTCAAGTGTTTAGTCTTAGCCGTTTAGGTTGTGTATTCTTTCAAACAATCATTTCGACGGTCATATTGTGTCCAAGATGGCGACTTTTAAACAATTTTGTTATATGTTTGTAATTCTTGTGTACTAGTATACATTTCTACCAAGTTTCATGTTTCTAGTCTTAGCTATTTAGGCAGTGTTTTTTTTTAAATCATTTCGACGCCATATTTGTTTCCAGATGGCGACTTTTGAAATTTTCTTACATGTTTGTAAAGCCTCTGTACTAATATATATTTCTGTCAAGTTTTGTGTTTCCATTCCTACCCTATTAGGTTGTGTATTCTATCAAAAAATCAATTAATTTTACTCAGTACAATATGTTCTTACTTTTGGCTCAGTTTTTGTATATCTCAATACCAACTTATATTCAATGGCTCAGTTCGTGTTCGCTATCTTTCTGTAATTTAACAACGCTTTCGGAAGCTTTTCAGTTCAATTTCCGTCAATATCACATTTTTATTTACTAAAATAAAATCATTTTTGTTTCAGTTTATGTGTATCTCACTACTAAATTATATTCAACAGTTGTGCAATTTATTGAACACAAGTTCAGTCAAATTACATTTTATTATGCAGAATCAGTAATTATTTTGTCTCAGTTTCTGTATGTCACTACTAAATTATATTCAACAGTTGAACAATTTACCAACGCTTTCGGAAGCATTTCAGTACAAGGTAAGTCAAATTACATTTTATTATGCAAAATCAGTGTTTATAATTAATTGTCTGAATCAATCAGCAGCGCTAACCAAAGCTATATCAAACAGTTTTACTAACAATACAATGTTTCTAGATCTTCTTAATATTTACAGCTATATAAAATTTTCTTACATTCATATCAATTATCAAAAATAATAATTTCATTTCTTATTCTGTTTTCAAATTATTAATTTCTTTTTTAAATCTTCAGTATCAGAAACTTCTTCGTCTGTATATTGTGTCTCCCCTTTCTTTCTTTTTCATCAAAATTAACTTGTTACTCCAGGCAATGACTTCATTACCTCCTCTTGTGGTTTGGGTTACAAAGTGGATATTTTTCTTCCCAGTTTATTTTATTTTCAAAACAAATTAATTTCTTTGCGTCTGTAGGTGTCCAAATTTTCATCAACGAATTAGGGGGGAAATGTCTCGCGTGGTAGTAGCTTTTTCTGTTGGCAGCGAGGCAAAAGGGAGGGAATAATTATTAGTATCAAATTATTTGTCCACAGTGAAGGTACCCAAAGGCTGAGGACCGTGACACTTTGATTAATGAAGTGGCATGTTTCAATTTATTTTTTAATTAAAATATGCAATGCATTATACGAATGTGGGGCAATACTCCTATCATATTAAACAACGCAATAATTTTACTGCAAAATAAGTTTATTTAAGCTCCTGAATATTGTTCCTTGTTCTCTTTTTTTGCAAATAAATATTGAGTGAAATTATTTGAATTACTATTACCATCAATATCACAGGTTCAGAATGTTTGCGGCAGACCTAACAAATCTGAGTAGTAAGCAGCACCACAGTTGTTGATAATAACTTGGCAAGTGTATGTTTTGGTAATATTTAACAGAATTCCATCAACATTGTATATTGGCGCACAAGTATGAAGGTCAGTCAATTAGGGAAGAAATTGGGTTTGTCCTGTCTGTCTGTGCATCCCTCTAGATCTCAGTAGGTACAAGTCCGACAAAGTTTAGTCAAACACCGTCTGATTTGTCACTATCTCAAATGGGGGGGGGGGGAGTTATGACTTTGAATCCAAAAGTAGCAGGTCCTTTTCATTTACTTAGTTTTTTGCATTTCACTATTGATTTTCACAGACACGTTTGTCCACCACAGCTCTTAGTAACAAGAAGTCATACAGAGGTGAATGATATACCGTTGGATTGGTCATGGTCTGAAATGATGGAGAAAATTATAATTTTGATTCTGAAAGTGACAGGTCCTTTTGAACGTGTTCGTATGTTCCATTGTTCTCTCTCCTAGATCTTAGTATCTACAAATTGGTCAGAGATGAGCCATACACCGTTGGATTCGCAATAGTCCGAAACCATGGAATAACTTACCACATAAGCTCTATAACTAGCAGGTCCTTTTCAATCGCTTAGTATTCTCCGCCTGTATATTACTTTGTCCCTCGTGGATCTCAGTAACTACAAGTTACTTGAAGCTCAATGTACAAAGCTGCATTCGTCATGGTATGAAACTGTAGGAACTCATAATTTTGACTATAAAAGTGATAGGTCCTTTTGAATCGCTTGGTATGCTCCATTTGTGTTTCTCCTAGTATCTGCGAGTCCGACGAGATGAGCCATATACCGTTGGATTTGCAATGGTCTCAAAGCATAGAATAACATATCACAGAAGCTCTAAAACTGGCAGTTTCTTTTCAAACGCTTAGTATTTTCCATCTGTATATTTCCTTGTCCCCCTAGATATCAGTAACTGCAAGTCACATAAAGATGGATGATTCACGATTGGACTCGTCATAGTATGAAACGGTGGGGGAAATTATCAGTTTTTCTCTAAATATGGTAGGTCGATTTGAATCGCTTACTATTCTCCATTTGTTCCCATAATAAATATATGTAACTACAAGTCCGACAGATCTGATCTACACCGTTGGATTCGTCATGGTCTGACACGGTGAGAAAAGCTATGAATGTGTCTCTCAAACTGGCAGTAACTTTTCAATCGCTTTGTATTCTCCATTTATAGCCCTCCTAGATCTAAGTAACTAGAAGTCACGCAGATATGAATGATACACCGTTGGATTCGTAATGACCTGAAATAGTGGAATAATCTTTAACTTTGACTCTAAAACTGATAGGGCCTTTCTATTCGCTTAGTCTCCATTTGAGCCCCTCTGATATCTCAGTAACTACAACTCCGATAGAGATGATCTATACACCGTTGGATTCGTCACAATCAGAAACGACGAGAACAACAATGAATGTGACTTTAAAACTATGAGGCCCTTTTCAATCGCTTAGTATTCTCCATCTATGTCCCTCCTAGATCTCAATAACTACAAGTGCGACAGAGATGAGCCATACGGAATTGGATTCTTAATGGCCTGAAACCGTAAAATAACCTATGACTTTGACCCTACAACTGGTAGGTCCGTTCTAGTCACTTAGTATTCTCCATTTGTGCCCCTACTGATCTCTGTAACTACAAGACGGACAGAGATGATCTATACACCGTTGGATTCTTCTTCATAGTCGACAATGGTGGGGAAAAGTATGAATATTACTCTAAAACTGGCAGGACATTTTCAATCGCTTCTTATTTTCCATTTGTGTCCCTACAAGATTTCAGTAGCCACAAGTTAGACAAATATCAGCCATACACCGTTGGGATAGTCATGGACACCAGTGGGAAAATTTTATGACTGACTATAAAACTGGTAGGCACCTGTATTCACTTAGACTCCATTTGTCTCTCGCCATCTACAGCACAGCTTCAGCTCCAAAACTTTCCATTCAATATGAAAGCATCTGAGAAAATATAAATTACCAGAGTGCCATTAGATGGGGTTTCGGAACCCAGGGTTAAGGAGTTCTGAGTAATTAACTTTGGATTCTGAGTAATATGTCCGGCACTTGGCCTCACTTTCTCTAAAATTGCACTTTTTCCCGTACCTGGCTGATAGCATTTAGTCGATTTTCCAGGGTTGTAGTATCGCCGTTCCGTCGTTTTTGTTTACAATGTATAAAAGACTATGGCCTTTCTTTTGTCACCCCTATAAAGGCTACGGCACCTTTTTCATCCCCTACGAAGCTCTTTTTCATTTAATACACAGCACAATTCTGTGAAAGGGTACGAAGCTCTTTTTGCAAACCCATATTTAACATAGTAGAGATTACACAGGAATATAGGCTAGTCCAAAACTATGAAAGGCTACGATCCCTTTTTTCAAGCCCTATTTAACATAGCAGAAATTACCTAACCCACAAATTTAATAAAAGGCTACGACATCTATCCGGAGGCTACGGTCCATCTCCTTTTTATAAAAGGCTACGCACCTTTTTTCATCTCCTACGAAGCTCTTTTTCCAACACCTATTTAACATAGTCGAGATTAAAAGAAAGGCTATGGCACCTTTTTTCAACCCTCCAACACTATGAAACGCTACGAAGCTCTTTTTAACGCCTATTTAACATAGGAAAAAAATCATGCAGCTTTTTCAACCCCTATTTAACATAGCATTGATTAGACCAAGTAAAACAGGAATTACAACCCCTAGTGCACAACCACTATCTATCATTGCAGAGATCCCACAGGCAACGGCTCTACATATTCGCAACCATTATTAGTCAGGAATTACAACTATGGCTATGAAGAAATTTTACACAGGAATATATGCCCTTTAGACTAGAGATTTCATCAAAGGTACGAAGCTCTTTTTGCATCCAAGCCCACACCCAGAGCGCTACAAGCCGCCGTTTCATAAGAGGCTACGAACCATTATTCAGTCCTATTTAACATAGCAAAGGGTAAGAAGCTCTTTTTAACTACTACTTAACAAAGGAGAAATCTGAAGTCAGTCTCTAGAACCTAGAACCTAGTCAATATTTAAGTGTATATATATCGTAAACGGCTTGATATATTGAGATTCTGTTTTCACATTTAGTATGAGTGCATCGAAAATTATTTGCGAAAAAATTGGTGACTTCGAAGCCAAAGGTCAAATAACCGTGTATATCTGGTAAAGGGCTAAACATATTGACATTCTGTTTTCACATTTGATAGGAGGGCATTGAACACTATTTGCGAAAATAGTGGTTACCTCGAGGCCAAAGGTCAAACATTTAACACTTTATACCTCGTAAACGGCTAGACATATTGAGATTCCGTTTTCACAAGTGGTATGATAGCGTTGAACATTATTTGTGACAAAAGTACTGACCTCGAGGTCAAAGGTAAAATATTTAGCCCCTTATATCTCGCAAACGACTATACATATTGAGATTCTTTTTTCACATTTCCTATGAGGGCATCGAAAATTATTTGCGAAAAAAGGTGACCTCGAGGTCAAAGGTCAGACATTTAACTCTGTATATCTCGCAAACGGCTATACATATTGAGATTCAGTTTTCACATTTTGTATGAGGGTATTGAATACTATTTGTGAAAAATGGTCACCTTGAGATCACAGGTCGAATTTGAAGATTGTTTGCTAACTTCGCCTATTGTTTTAGCAGAATTATGAAACTTATCATGCAATATTTTTTTGGTCGTGGGAATGTCAAATATGAAAACTGCATGTTTCTACCTGTTGCTGTTTACGAGATATGGCAGTTCGAATTTTTACGAATTTTTGAATTTTAGACACAGAATTAAGAAACTCTCAAACTATGTTATTATTTTCGGTGATGCTGAACGTGAAAACAGAATCTCAATATGTCTAGCCGTTTACGAAATATACACGGTTAAATATTTGATCTTTGACCTCGAGGTCACCAATTTTTTCATCAATAGAACTTGTGATGATGATGCTTAACCTAAAAACCGTATCTCTCTAACTCTTACCGTTCTCAAGATATTGCTATTTGAACCTAACTATTTTGGGCTCAGTGAAGTGAAGAAGAAATTTAGCAATTTAAAGCAGAAAATATATATTGCAGCTTTTCCGTAGCCAATCGGTTCATTTCGGGTTTTTCCCGTGAGTAATCAAATGCCAATTGGTTCTTCCCCGATTTGTTTTATTTTCTTATATGACGTCATCATTTTGGGTTTTCCCCATGAGTCATTAACTGCCTACAAAAGTCTACAAGGTTGTGCGGTACCCACTCACGCAGAATTGAGAAACTTGCAGGTTATATGTTATTTGCGTCGGTGATGCAGAATATGAAATTTGCTTCTCTCTACCAATTGTCGCTTCCAAGATATGGCGGTTTGAATTGAGAAACTCGTAGGTTATATCTTATTTAGGTCGGTGATGTCGAACGTTGTATTTGTATTTCTCTACCACCTACCGTTTCCAAAGTATAGCGTTCCAAATTTTGATCATTTTGTACCAGAATATGAAACTCGCAAACTATATGTTATTTAGGTCGGTGATGTTTCCAAGATATGGCGGTTTGAATTGTGAAACTCGGAGATTAGGTTGGTGATGTTTGCTCCACCTTAGTCTACACTCGTCGCTAGCCAAATTCACAAAACCTTGAATGCGTCTAACTGTCCATATATTCGCCATGCTGCAGGAAAGCGGGGTAATTGTAATAATTACAATACTAGGAGCACTGATGTAAGCAATTACACACAAGAAATAATATTTTTTGTTCTTTGACGACGAGTACAAGTTTGGTATAGAATTCTATAAATTAGCCTCTTAACGCCGACGTGGTGCTGAAGGAGCAATTAAATGTGAAATTCCATGCTATTCCAGCTCTTATAATTCAGTGGTTATGAATGTACTATATTTTTTCTTTTGTATGCTGGGAGTATGCCCAAAATGTTGGTTGTATATGAGTCGGTCGAATATTAAAGTTACATTTGAAGAACATTTAACTATGGTGGTTCAGATTTTGCCCTTTTGGTCTCAGAATTGAGAAATCCGCAAAACTTCTCTCGCTTCCGTGATATGGCTGTTCGAGTCGGTGAAGCAGAGATTACACAGGGTTTCCACTGTAACTAAACTGATCTTGCACCAGGACATGTAGTGAATGCGTCTATTATTTTTATTCGACCCCTGTAGTATTTGTACAAAATATGGGATTTGTTACCTTCGTATGGTATTTCGTTGAATGGGTAAATAAGACATACAAATACTAATTTAAGTAGAATTCGCCTTAATATTGGATGCTTGATTCCCTTATTTGTACAAACACTACAGGGTTCGGATAATTTTTACAACGGTTGCGGTGAATAATAGACGCATTCAAGGTTTTGTGGCGCCAGACGATATCCGTTACAAAGGAAGCTCTGTGTAATCTCTGGTTTACCGACCCGAACAGCCATATCATTAAAGCACAAGTAGTTCTGCATTAGCGTGAAAATTTGCGAGTTTATCAATTTTAAGACCAAAAGGGCAAAATTCAAACCGCTAATGTGCAATCAAAACCACGTACAGGAAAGCAAGCAATCATGTTCGTCCTTTTCTCCTTAAAATACGTGCTACAAATACTCCATGTTGTCGCAAAGCAAGCTCTCTCTCCAATACGACTATTTTTTAATTAGGCTGTTACATGTGATTTTACTTAAACAAACACCAAATTACAAGGAGGCGTATTCACTTGTTACCCTATAAATTCCCCAATTAATTCTTTTCTACCTGAATTACATCCTTAATAGCATGTTTTCTTGAATCAATGTTGAAAATCCTTTGATTTTGACATGCTAAGAATTGGCAAGTATATTTCAAGTTTGATCTAACTTTGATTTTAGCTTGTTGAAGTAGTCTTGATCCAGCAACCTTAATTCAAGCTTGATTTTGTATTGCCTAATATATGCTTGAAATATCAAGCTTGAATCGAGCTGGATTAAAGAATATTAAAGCTTCAAAACATTGCCGCTGCATGGCGCTACAGGAGCGTCACTTGTCATGTGATAATAACGAATGCAACAGTCAATGTTTGAATGTTTAAAGTACAATGAAAGTACAGAAAGCTTACAAAATACATGGTACTATTTTATTGCGGAAATGGGTCTTGGTAGCTAATGAGGAGTGTTCGATTTGTGCAATTTCCAGAGGGGAAAAATTAGTGAAATATGTATTATACGGTATTTTGTGATCATCCTAATTCCATGCTAGAAATTTATATCTAAACAGAGCCAGGGAAGATTGTTGTAGAAAGGAGGAAATTCCAACCATCCTCCACTACAAATCGAACATTGGTAAGGGTAACCTCGCCTAGGGTGACCGTACAAGTGGTTGACCAACTAAGGAAAATTTCAAGTGCAAACAAGAACTGACGGTCATCATAATAGGTATTACTTTAGCTTACGTCGGACGTGATTTTCCTCGAACGACATAAGTCGCATGTTCGTGAATCGGAATCACTGTAATGTTACGCCAAGCGAAATGTTTATTTAAATTTCACCATTCTTGTTACAAAAAACACGGACATATGTCAAATGAGCGATAGCGAACGAAGACGGGTTAGTAAAAGCCAGGTTAGATATGTTTTCAATATGCACATAGCCTTTAAAAGATACCTTCTGTGACTGCTCCATTTATAGTTTCAAATTGAACGCCCAACGTGTAGTAAAGAGACGTCTAGGAAAATATTTATTTTTCTACGCAAAAAGCATAATACTGTGTAGAATAAGTCAAAGAAAAAGCAGTTCGCATTTGTTTCATTTGACAAGACAGTAGACAATAGGTTGCTGAAGGTTGAACCAGTAGTTGACGATTTGTATAAGTTGTGAACTACGATTGTGCCAATGTATATCCTTCATTCAATTTAGCGTAGAATATTCCTTGAATAACGCAGGAATGTGCATTTGTAGATATGCGCGGATAAATTGTATTAGTTTTAACTCTGTGCGTTCCGCTATCTTCTAGATACACTTTACAAATTAACGTTTTTGGGGGGTGACAATGCATTTCCTGATTGTACACCGTTTGGGGGACTAGCCTACTCTATTAAACCCTACGAAAGTATAAAACGTACTTTGTTTACTACTTATTCAAAAAAATCTACTTTTCCTGTTTGTTTATTGGTCAGCCACTGGTGCCTGGTGCGTTTATGGTACGGCTACGCTATTTGAAAAAAAATAACCTAACCTAGATTGAAAAAGGCACTCTACAAGTGGTCGCTTCTCTGATAATGCGTATGCTTAAATTTCTTGTCTAGAAATCAAAATTTGTTGTGATAACATAAAATGAATTTCATGGGCGGTAACAGCACTATGGCCTACAACGTTCCGAGTATTAGTTATGAAATTGACTGACCACATCTAAAGCCATGGGCATCGGCTCTATTTTAGATGTTGAGACCCAGATATGAGAGTTTCACTTCCAGAATCATGAAAAGCAAAAACGGGTTAGTTAAGGCCTCTTCTTTTGTCTCAAACACGCACAGTAACTACGAGAGAGCGATAACGCGTTAGTTAAGGTGGGCTTTATTAATTTATGACGCGCAAAATAATGTAACATTTTACAGGAGAAATTTATTATTTCCAACGATTGTAGAAGTGTCGAAATTCAAAATAAAGTTTCATTTTAATTTTATTTATTTATGGCCTTTAGGCGTATAATTATCAGGCCGGGGTAGGGGAGAGGAAAGGAATCGGGCAAGTTATTAGCCAGGGCCTATATCGAAGGAAAACTAGTGTGGCTAAGGAAAACTGAAAAAAACTCGATCAGGATAGGCAGCCCCTGGGATCAAACCCAAGATCTCCCAAATGCTACGCCAACGCTCTACCACCGAGTACGGCGGCTCGGATATTACAGTTCCGCGTAGTGGAAATCTAAAATAAAAGTGAAAGAAAGAGCGATATGTACAGCTCCCTGCGAGCTGGGGCCAAGTATATGCATTGTCTTTCAAACAACATCTATAATGAAAGAAGAAAAAAAGC
>JAGDQP010057538.1:0-12725 GCA_022664845.1 Lepisma saccharinum | reverse complement strand
TTGTATAGATCTCGTATGTTATTTGTCTTCCCGTTTTCCTCTATCTCCTGAATCTTCTGCGTCAGATATTCTCGCTTTTTGTTTCTGAACCAGAGTGTGGCGTTTCGTTTCGCTTACTGTAGTGGTTGGTATCTGCTTAGCTTTTATTAATCAGCCATCGTTGCCTGGCTTGTTTTCGTATTTCACGAAGCTTAAGGTATTCTTCATCGAACCAAGGTTTGTTTCTCTGTAGTTTCTTCTCACCTACACGTTCCTTCGCTGCACTCTTAATTGTTTCACGAATTGCCTCCCCTCTCTTCCTACTTCCATATTGCTCAATATCATTGTTTTTCGATATTTTTATATTGTTTGGTATTTTGGTATATTGATATCATTCGGTATATCGGTACTTCAGTATTATCGGTATTTCGGCATCGTTCGGTATTTCGGAATATCGATAATTGTCGGTATCCAAAACATACCGAAAGTTGGTATGAAAATCTCAATACCGAACACCCCTAGCACTTGCCCTATGGGATGCTGCTATCTTGACCCTCCCACCGAACTTCTTGTATCGCTAATATGTCTAGCTCGTACTTCTCGGTCTCGCGTACCGCCACCTGAAGAGCGCCCGTTTGCTAAATGTTCGTACGTTCCACGTTCCTATTCTAAAGTCTTTCTTAATCCTGTTCTTGGAGCCTCCTGAAGCAGTCCCCACCCGATGATCCGAATGAGGGACTAGTTACCTCCGGAATATTTTACCCCGGGAGAATCCATGAACCATCTGTTACTATTTCTTGACATGTTTTAGTAGACATTCAAGATGTCGTCCTCTGTCCATCTCTGAGCCTTGCCGATGTCATTCAATTTACACCTCAGAGTGGTAATGGTGATGCTAGTTCCCTTCACCATGTTGTTCAGGATTATCTTCCCCTAGCCTTTGTAGATCCCTCTACTAACTGCAAAGCAGCAGTACTGGTTTTGGTCCGACCCGGAATATTTCCGGTACCCACCATATCTGGTCGGCATTCCCCTATCCGCCACCTGGGGAGAAGCGCCTGGTGGGAGACCAGTAACTCCAACACGGGTGGGAAGTTATACGCGTTTAAAAATTCTATTGTAAATTCTACGGGCGGCCATGCTGATGACGTCATAACTCCCGGACAACTGGAATGTCACTTTTCCCCCCACCCCTCCCCTATATTGTTTATGTATATGAACCAAAGAATGAATCTGCAGTGCCGTCAAACTTTTACACTCATTGTAACTCTCACTTAATGATTCATACCTACTATTTAGTTGGGGCGGAGGGGGAGATGTTCCGAACGACTAATGTGTCTTCTGCTGCGCTTGCATAAAGGTTAACATAGGAGTTCAGGACATCATTCCTATATTGCCAAGCATAACGGTTACTCTCGAACATACAAAAAAGCAGCTACACATTGATGAACATGAAACACCAAACATAGTCACCTATGCTTTAAGAGCCGATATAATGGTAGACAATGAACTCCATTGTGATAAATCTCTTTAGAACAGATAGTAAAGAAACTATCCAGTGCGGTTTTCATACTGTCAATGATTCGGAACTATTGTGCTTCTCTTGTTGAGACAGCAGCTCGTGCCGGCTTTCGAGGCACCGTTAACTCATGGGAAAACCAATGAGCCAATTTATAAGTTTCCAACAGGTAATGGAGGTATAGAGGAGTAGTTCTTACACTGACTTAAATAGTGGTGCATCATCACAAATCAGTACCACAGGCCTGACATATTTTAAGTGCTGCTGAACTTGAGTTACTTCCCAGTTTAAATACATACACCATACACGCCCGTATAACGCTCTTCCGGGTGCCCATATTTAACCGTGATTCTCCGGACGTACACATTGTACTTACAGGAACGAAATCTACCAATTGAACAGGCTGACTATACATAACTTTAGAATATAGTCTTTACGCTTTATCTGTGTTATTTGTTTGTTTTGACTAATTGCGAAACGGATAAAAAAAGAGAGAGAGAGAGAGAGAGATTGGAATTTGTGATTTACACTCATAGTAAATTTACTATACTCCCTTCCAATGAAGTCTTTCAACAGCAAATAAGGCTCTGATAAATAATCACCAACACGAAAACAATAATTCGAAAAGTTAAATACAAAACTGCGTATGGGTACGTAAACTCTACCGGTGTATTTGACTGATTATCCAATCTCTAGCTATCATATTATAGATGACATCAAGAAAACAGCAACTCAAGATACATTTAGCTGAAAACTAAAATTGAACACTTCCATCAGGGACATTCAGCAAGTTCTAAGGAATACACTATAATAAAAGTCAGGTAAATCCTTTTAGCTAAACAATACACTTATTGATCAGTTCCTGCCTAAGTAATAATTAATTCTGGTAACACTAGTAGATAGTATCCTTTACACATACACCCTGTGTATGTTAATTGCTGAAAAAATTATTGATGCCGTGTCCGGAACTCGAATTCTAATCGCCTGGCAATTATTGAAGAAAGGACATCTTCTAATGGTAGAATACCTAGCTAGGATACTGGGAGATCTGAGATCGAGTCCCAGACACGGCAGCAACCATTTTTATTGTCTATATTTCATTTAGTATTATTTTTCGTTACTTGTATGTTTCTTGGGATCAAATGGAATGGAATTCTCGTCGCACAGTTAAAAAGAAGATCGAAAACCGCAATAATAACAAACCTACTGTTGCCTGAAATGTCACATAAGAACTCCAGTCGCTGAATTATTTCCACGCAATACACTTCACATGTTAATAGAACATTTACGCAAATTGTAATTTAACGCTATTATTTCCGTAACGAATGCATAAAACTGATAACATACTTAATGTGTAAGGATGTACAACAAAAACTGGGCCACAATACTCAACCTGTTGTTTAAGTTGCTTCATTCTTAAAATTTTCTTGTTTTCTGTACTTGTCAATTTCCTTACTTACTTGCTCTATGGCTTACGGAACTCGCAGGTTCATCGCCGCAGCAGCAAACGTTCGCCATCGGGTACTATCCTGGGCAAGATCAAGCAAATTTTCATCATAAACACCTACTTCTCGAAGATACCTTCTAATATTGTTCTCCCAACGTCGCCTCGGTCTTCTAAACGGGTCTCTTTCTTCCGGCCTTCCAACCAAGATGGAATATAGTCTTCGTTTTTCTCCCATCCGAGCTACATGGCCTGCCCATCTTAGTCGTCGCGATTTCATTATTATTACAACATCGAGTGAGTCGTACAGTTCGTACAGTTCATTATGCAATTTCCTGTATTCTCCAGTTATCTCGTCCCGTTTCGACCCGTATACATTTCTCAAGTCCTTATTTTCAAACACGTAATTTATGTTCATCTGCTAGGGTTGTACTCCAACTTTCGCAACCGTAAAGTATTACCGGCCGAATAACCGTTCTATATATTTTCAAGTTCAACTTCCTTGATATTAATCGCAAGGTTAGGAGTTCCTGGACTGAATAGAAACATGCGTTACCCGATACTAAACGACTTGTTAAATATCAAATGATAATCATATAATAATTTTGAATTTAACTCTACTGAACTGAATCCTAGCAAAATTCCAATCATCCGTGGTGTGACTGATAGAGCGTGCGTGGATAATCAGCAACATATTAAAAAAAAAAAAACATTTAATGAACTTAAAAGAAAGTATAATTACATCTTTATATTCTAAATTAGAAAATATACAGCTCCTACTTTAATAAATGCATCAAGAAGTAACGACAATATTTCTATAATCGACTAAAAAAACGCACTGCACATTTCAGCACTACTCCATACATACTGAAACATACAGTTCTATGTACATTACGGCCACGTGTACTTTGAGCTTTATTTTAAAATTTCCTAAAATAATCGATCAAGAATTATTTGCTTTTCGGATGCGGAAAACTTCTCTTCATGTGTGAACATTGCCTAAGCAACATTATTTTGTCATAAAGAAGTGCTCCACTTTACATCGCAACTGAAAATTTCCTGAACCTACAGCGGTTAATTCTCTCACCGAAATGCGAGATTTTGCTGTATTTGTGCATAGGTAATGAATTTTAGTAACAGCAGAGGAAGAAAATTTGAAAGCTTACCTGCTATTAGCACAGTAGAACAGTTTAAACAACTTATCTTAATGATGTTGAACACAACTCTGTGGAAAAGAGGATTTACTACCGGTAAAGGTAGCTCTATATGGCCTATATGACCGGAACAATTTGACGAATTTTCAAGACATGTTTCGCATGACAGAATATACTTGCCATAATTCTCAAGAACACCTGAAATGAATATAACAATTATAATAACTAACTGTATAATACTCTATACATCAAAACACATGTAAATATTTTCAAACCATACTCAATCGTTAAACATATTTTCGGAAAGCCCTTACGTAAAAGGAAAGGTATCCCCTGTGCGATGCGCACGCACCGTGAACGGCAGATGGGGGATGTGAAGATAGCGATCCTCAAATTCTCGACGTACGGCACGAAGTGAGGTGGGGTGGTCAGTCCCACGCTCAACCGCCCATCCTCCTAAGGTGCCCACGAATACCAAGGACACTGGTGCTCAATTTGATAGGAGGCTGAATGCACCTCAGAGCGCCAGTCATGGGAAAACTGCGAGAAAAGTCTGCAGTGTCCTGGTTGGGATATCAACCCGGGCCTCCCGATTCGTAGTCAGATGCGCCACCGCCTAACCACGGCGACTCCAAGAGCTTACGTATTACGAAAATAAAATCTTGAGTATTGCATACTCGAGAAAAAACTTACTGGACAGTATCTGAGAAATAAACAAAGAAGTAGTAGTACTAGTCGGCATAATAGTAAAAAAAAAATAAGAAGAAAACTTTTTAAAGATATACTTTTCTTAAACAAGTCGTACTAAAAAGTAAAACATAATATTGTTTATGCATGACTAAAAAGAAGAGCGTGGGGCACTCTCTCATATAGTCACCTTATCAATTCTTCAATTGGCACGCCCATGCGATCTTTTTAGTCATGCATAAATAAATTATGTTTTACTTTTTAGTACGGCTTGTTTAAGAAAAGTATGTCTTTAAAATTTCTTTTTTATTATCTTTTTTACAGTTATTTCAGAGTTCAAATACTTTTTCTGAAGCTAATTTTTTGTACCCCAAATCCTAAAGTGTTCTGCAACCAGTCAAACGACAAATCGTTGCAGGCTGGTTTTTATTTTAGGATAAAGAAGTCCATATTAAAAAATATATATATTAAAATATGCTTTTAAAATACATAAATATTACAAATATATGAAAACAACAATGGAATATATTATTGCCACCCGACTTACGTCACTGTGCAAACATTCATTATTGTATGACGTCGGAAAATGAGTTAAATTAACGTTGCAAGATTTGAGGACACCACGAACCATTCTGAACTAAAGATAAGAATGTTTTAACTAACCAACCAACTCCATCGCTTACGAAACTTTCCAGTTCATCGCCGCAGTTACAAACGTTCGCCAGTGGATTCTATCCTATGCAACAAAAGCTAGTTTTCATCATAAACATCTACCTCTCCAAGCTCCATTTCCAATATTGTAATCCCAACGATAACTCGGTCTTCTCAATGGCTTCTTTCCCTCCGACTTACCAACAACAATAGAATATATTATTTGTTTTCCTCCATCCAAGCCACGTCCTACCCGTCGCGATATCACTATTCTTGAAATGTCAGGTTACCATACAGTGTTTGGGGTTCTTCGTTACGTATAATTTATCCACTACCTACCGTACGGCGGGTGAACTTCGTAGGAGACATATCCAATGAAATAACTTCAGATGCGATCAGAGAGCTTCGATTTTGTTCGTGTTTTCCTTTTACAAAACTCGTCTGCTTCCTCAGAATGTCGGTGAGTTATATAGAACAACCATGAACAACGTTGCCGCATCTACGCTCGGCAGTTTCAGTTCACTGTGACAGACTGCAACTGCATTCTCGTTGTTGCTAATCTTTACATGAGGAAGAACATAATTGGTTCTGGAAGACCGAATACTATTTTTTTAATTATAAGTTTAAATTTACAATGAAAGATCATATTTTTCTACTTCCTGTATTCATTGTTTTCTTTTAACCTGTAGGAGGAATATAAATGTTACTACCATTCCTTAAAGTATAGTGAGACTATTTTTTTTTTTTTTACAAACACTGATGCTAATGCTATATTGTTAGTACAGTGCTTAATTATTTAGTGGGCCGCTTTCACTAGAGCGCCTACCTCTAGTATAAAGATCACCAGTTCGATCCAGGTTCGCGCCATGGTACAAGTACAGTGTATGGGTTTTCTCAGGATTATTTCCTTTTCTCCCACTTTCCTCATGCCACCATCATCATCCATCCGGCCTGAGTCAAAGGTACCTGATGATGATGATAGATGTTCTGCTGGAAGGCAGGTCCTGACCCGAAGGTCGCTGAGCCAAGTGAAACGATGTTGATTTTCATTACCTTCCACCGGATGAAGATGACGTTCTACGGAAGGGACCTACAGTTTAACGTGAGTTCCGAACCACTTATTCCCTCAAGGGAACAAGTTGCCAAAAGGTCTTAAATAAAATTCAGTTTAATTATTTCGTGGGGTACTACGAAGACACTGTAATGTATAATTGTTTAAAATGAACTGCGTTGTATTTCCACTTGTTCAAGGTAATATTCCTTTGGATTGAATTTGAAAAATAGAAAGTAGAATCGTCTGTCCTGCTGGAGGGGTCTACGTTTGAAAAACTTCTCGTCAATACTCAACGATCTTATCAATATGTTTTTAAATCCTAAGAACAAATGGCATACTCTTTCGAGCGGTGTAGAGTCTTGATTGCGTACTCGATCTGTAATTGGGAAGTCCTTGAATAGAATACAGGAGTCGGCCATCCTAAGTGAAAATTTCCCTGGGTTTTATGTCTCACCAGACAGATTTCGGAATGGTACCTACTTGAAAGCCAGTTCCTCCTTCGATCCTAATTTTCCTTCCCCATTGTCGAACTTGCTTGTTAAATTCCAATGTAAAATCGCCTTCGGACTATGCTGTGGTATATTACAAATAAATGATGAAATAAATTAAATGAGTAATAATTAATAAATGTTAGGACGTTTTCTGTGGGGCGAGAACGAAAGTCGTTCTTTGTTTAAAACATACATTACATAAATTAAGGTTTTTTTCTAAATACCGTGTATTCTGCACTTAATTATACACTAAAAGTAAGAGCCTTAATAAATAGTTTAGAATTGGCATTACCCAGGAAACAACACGTGGAAGTGACTACGCATCGTTTCCCTACGGGAGTTTTATTTAGTGGCATGTCCCCTCGCCTACTGCCATAGAAAAATACAAGCTGCTATTAATATATATACAAAATTAAAATACTGGAGAAAACTAAAAACAATTTCTCGTAGAGAATTACTCGTGAATTATTTTTTACGTTCATCTTGGACGAAACTTGGCAATAATGCTCCACGGGCAAGACACTCATACTTCCACCGCTTAAAGGACAATGAACTTCTATCTGCTGCTTCTTCATTCACAGAATCAATTGCCACAAAAATTGCTTCTCTTATTACCTGCCTTGTCACAGTTCTTTTTAGTTCAAGGTCCATTAAGATAATGGACAAGATCATTCTCCAGTCAATTCTTGTTTCGACCCGTATAAATAACTTCCTCAAAATATTATTTTCAAACGCAAGCAATTTATGTTCATTTGCCAGGATCGTATTCCAACTTTCGCAGCCAGAAATATTCCCGGCAGAATAACGGTAGTGCATTTCAATTTTAGCTCTTAGTATTAATCACGTGGTTAAAAGTTATTTGACTGAATGAATACGAACATGCCTTGCCCGATGCTAAGCGACATTTTATTACTTCCGTTATCTCGTTCTTACTTGTTACATATGCTCCCAAATATATTTTCTCTTCACTTTCTCTATGGTCTAACTCTTAATTAAATGTCCCTACTCCCTTGATCCTCTGTGTTTCGATTTGTTATCATGTATTTTGTTTTCTCTACGTTCACCTCTATATACATCTCATCTAAGGTTACCAGATTAGAGTAATTTCAAACCCGGAGACTGTCAGTTTTTCATTCTAACAAATATTCTTCACATTGTAGAATATACATTTTACATTGTATATTTTATTCATACCTATACATTTTGGAAGGGAAGACCGACGTTGGGAGGACAATATTAGAAGGGAGCTTCGAGAAATAAATGTTTGTGATGAAAACTGGTTTAATTTTACCTAGGATAGAATCCTACGGCAAATGTTTGTTACTGCGGCGATGAACTTGCGAGTTCCGTAAGCCATAGAGTAGGTAAGTGTATAGTTTGGAAGAGTTTCGGTTCGGTCGCTCCCACCCCCTCCCCTTTCCCTTCACTATGTTTGTATCTAAAATATTTTTTTTCATAAAGTTGTTTCTGCTGTGAATAGAAAAAAATAGGTCAAACTAAACTTGCTTGCCTAACCTAAACTTTTAAAAGGTGATTTTATTCAGTTAGGGGACATCACAACCAAAAAACTGCCCTAATTTTGTTTTTATTGTAATCACGTTATTAACATATAATATTAATAAAACATTAACTTCCAAAGCACTACATCAAGTTTTGCAAAATGTATGAAGAAATTAGGTATATGTTCCACGAAGGACACTACAAAAGAGGGATCTCCCTTTTTGGTGGATGTTAGGAAAGACATGCAAATCACAGAGATTCCCACTTCGAGAGTAACATCAAAAATATAAAAGTGTTACATAAAATTCTGCCTTATGAGTCACGACTGATATTCTTGGGAGCTACTTTCGCATTTCAAAATGGGATAATTCAACATCATTTTACAGAAATCTTGACTAGACATTTTAAAATTCATCTGCACACAAATTTCGACTTTTGCAAATTCCGTTTCTGTCGTCTGACCATATAGCTTTCATGGCTCTGAATACTAGCTTCACACGTGCATTGCTCACTGAAATGCCGAGGACATGCTACATTATTCTGAAGATGTTCAGTCTTTTACCACACTTGATAGTAATTCTGTTAACTGTCGGTAGTACGTTTCTGAATACACTAAACTCACTATACACTTCATTTCCATCAAAGCTGATTTTAAGTTTTGGCCCACGTGAACCAAGTCACTAAAATGAAAACAGTTCTGTCCAAGGGCGGACTGGTAACCAAAGACCGGGCGGACTGGTAACCAAAGACCCGGAGAACTGGTAACCAAAGGACCCTCGTGGTAGTTAGTAAGTAAGTATTTATTTTCGTTCCAGATAGCATACAAGGTTGTACTTATTCGTGCATTATAGTGTAGAACATGTCATACATAAGTAAATGTAAGAATATTATAACTATATAAACATGATTTTAACTATATGACAAAATTTACTTGTTTTTTTTTATAATCGTAAAACACAATAAGCAGTACATACCAAATTTACAAACATTTTTTTTTTTTAATTTTAAAATACAGGAAGAACAAAAAACAAAGCATGCTATACATTTATAAAGAAAATTTATACAGGATATAACTAAAATTAACTATTTAAATATTCCTCACATGTATAGTAGCTTCCATCTAATAATATATTTTTAACTAATATCATAAATTTCCTAGTATCCTTTACGTTCCTTACCTCAAAAGGAAGTTTATTGAAGAAATAAATACCCTTATACAATTTCTGTGTTGAAGTATTGGAATGTTTTCTTTATATCTAGTTAAATGTTCATGCAAATCTAATTGTTTATGCAGTTTGTTTAAATTTCGTCCAACAAGACCTAAGACTTCATATACATGGAACTGTTAATAAATTTAGCTTTCGAAACAAGTTCCTGCAACTACTTCGAGTTGGAGAGTTTCTCATTATTCGTATTACCTTTCCTTGTAGTCTAAAGACCTTAATTATGTTACTAGATGATCCCCAGAAGACGATACTATACTTAATGTGGGAGAAAAAATGGCATAGTATGATGAGGAGAGAGTAGTAGCTTTATCTAAAATAGGTGCTAGTGAACATATGATATAATTGGAAAATGAAAGCTTCATACAAAGGGCTGTGATTTCTTTATTCCATGATAATTTATTCTCTACATATAGACCAAGAAATTTGACTGTTTCTACACATTCAGTATTTTCGTTGTTAATAGTTAGTGAGCATTGTGGCACGTGGGCTCCAAAACACATTTCAAGTGCCCTCAATACCCTTAATAGTAGGGGCCCCAAGAAAGAACTTGCAAGGGCCCTCGGGATATTGATCAGGTCTCAAAGCAATGTGCCCTTCCTTACGATTTGTGAGGGAATTACGGTAGTCTGCTTATATTATAACTTCAGCACTGCCTTTATATTGGTCATAAAATTTGTTTCAAAATTACTTATTATGGAAGACCGGCAAGACTCTAACGCTACCAGTAGTAGCAAAAGTGGATTGTTTATTGGGTAACATTACGCTTCCAAAACAAAAGGGGCACAGCGGGGGGAGGGGGTACCCGGGTTCCTGGCCGGGACAGTCCGCCTCTGGTTCTGTCTGACACAATTCGAACTTAGATACAAGAATATATACACAGTCATTATCACTAAAGTCGTACCACTTAAAAAATATGACAATACAATCTATCATATACCATTGTGCATTTTTCCACTGTTTTCACTTTTTGTCAGGTGTTCTAAAGACATATTAACTTCCAAACTAAAACGTTTGTCAACTCTGTGCCTTAATTTTCTAGCTATGCCTTCATTTCCAACCCTATTTACATCAGTTGGATTAAAAAAATCTAACGATTATTTTATTTTTGTCTGCACAATTCTGTGCTTCATTATCAAATTGTTTACTTGTAAATGAATTCACTTTCGATGGCTTTTGAAGTTCCCACTTGTCGTTTGAGAACGTTTTATTCTAAACAATCATTACATGGACACCCTGTATGTCTCTATAGGTTTGTATCACAGTGTGTTTGATAGAGGCTATACTTTTCTTGAACACTCTTGAAGTATTGCTAATAGAGTATATTAACAATGATATTCTTAACGTTTTCTTTTAAGGAGTAAATTAATTTTTAATGTTGTATTTCAAAGTAATCGTCATTTCATTGTCATGAAGATATTTCATGGGAAGATAGAAGCAGAAAGACGACTTAACAATGAAACAAGTACATTTGTTTATCCTCTTCATGTTCTCTACATAATATCAGCAGAACAAGTGCAGTGTGGTCAGATCCTGTGTGTAGACAATCTATAGAAAATAACTGGAATTATCCCTACAGACTGCCGTAAAACTGAAAATGTATGCATAAAGAATTTTGTCCCATGTACCGATATTAGTAATAGATACAAGTTTACAACATTAAAATTAATAAATTTCCTTTGTCCAGGAGGTTAGTTACTAGACTCGAACATTACCTTGCGAACCCGAAGACTTCGAGTGAAACTCGAAGATCTGGCAACTGTAATCTCATCGCAAGCTTCTCCAAAGACATCGGTGTTACTTTGAGCATTTATATCATCCCTACTACATCTACATCATCCGCGCACACCAATAGTGTTTTCAAGTCATTCAATGATGGTCCTTTTGTGTCCTCTTTTATTTTTACAATAATAGTAATATTATTAATAATAACACATAGCAGCTATTTTAAATTTTGATTCTTCCTTATTTTTGCCGGTTAGTGTAGTATATTTTCCACGTTGTACAATTGAAGTTTCTTTTGTGTTTCAAGATTCTTTGATTGTCTCAAGTGTTTATTGCTATTACTATATCGAACTGAATGTATACCAACATATATTCTTCGTTGTATCAAAGTAGTTTAGTGGGGTTGAAGGTATTATCTGACCTCAGCTTCGCCATAAAAAGAAAAGTTTACATACCCTTTGGGGTACATTAAATCGAGACATTACGAACATGAATTTCAGGAAATTCATGCAAATCGCTCTCTACTAATAAATATTTTTTAAAAAGAAATTTTGAACACATTTTCCTATCTTCATCTATTTCCAATAATCAACTCTTAAAGGTCGTTTTTTCAATATTAGATGTTTTGCAAATGTTTTCGAAAAATAATTTTAGTAAATATGGAAATATTCTTGGGATGTTTTCATTGTATGAATACAACACACAATATACAAATACTTTCAAAAATATTTTGAAAGCTTATTTTAATCAGTCCTCTGTCCATTAAGAAAATATTTCAAAACATTTCCATTAGTCCCAGGCCTTACAGCTTCCTAATATATAGGAAATGTAAAGAGTATTACAAATATATATATATATATTCGTATATATATATATATACTAGTTATATATATATATATATATATATAACTAGTATAAAGGAAAGCCGGGAAGGCAATTTAAGATAAATATAAGACAAATGAAGAAGAAAAAAGGATAATACTTACAGCTTACGTTCGCAATATATCACACATATTCAATGTACACATAAAAAAGTCACTATATTTCGTGTATTCACACTTTTTCAAGTAGAGAGGAAGAGAGCGAAGTTCACATGTTCACAAAGTACAAGTTTGAAGAGAAGAGATAGTGGCGACACGTAGCGGACAAAACATCAAAACTGGAGAACAACTGACTGCTATAACGCGTAGATATCCGGAACTTGAAATAATAACTGTATAGCGTGTAAGTACAAGGTGGGATCGTGGATGAAAATGTGTTGAAAATGCAGAGCAAAAGGGAAGCTTAGAGTTATTGAA
>JAGDQP010057537.1:366-12357 GCA_022664845.1 Lepisma saccharinum | reverse complement strand
TTTAGAATTTTTACGACTTTTGTGTAGCACATAGGACTATTAGCCAATCATAATCAGCTTTCTAGTTTCTATGGCTGGACTTAAGCATGAAAAGAAAATACGCTAATGGATGTCCTAATATTATATCAGTGTTCCTGTTAAACTTACAATAATAATTCTACAGTGAAAATTTAAAAAAAATCTGATCAACTAATGATCTAATAGTGTTTGGTATAACCTTATATTATAACATATTAAAAATGAATACGGTCAAGCAAATCCTCTCAAACATTTGCAAAAAATAAAACCTGAATATAACTAACTCTCTTTGTTCCCTCATGATTTACAAGCGTGTCATTGATGGAGTGGTATGAAAAAACCGCAGTCAAATATGTAAATATTTCGCCCTGGGATATCAAGGAATTATATTTTCCAATCCATTAAATTCATTTACGGAAACAAACAAAACAAAGCTGGAAATGAATTGAAACATTCTCTACTAAAAACAATGGTTCTCTGAATTATGTTTAATCACTATTGCAAGAATGATGCTTTAGAAAAATTGATTTTATTCTCTCTAATGCAACCGGGTTGTCTTTATGGTAAAAATTAATTAAAATTTACTGTTTCCTTAGACAATAGTTCACATTATTTAGAAGCAAAGGTTGCAGGACTCCGGATAATTGCTATGCAGTACGTATACCTCCTCCTGTATACGGCAGAATCCTGACTAAGATTCTTCTCAATTCATTACAATGAATACTAGGTGCGTGTCTAAAATAATAATAATAGCACGCTACTCGACACAAAAAATATGCACCACTCAGAAAAAGAGAAGATAGCAGTCCCAAATTTGAAATATAGTTATGTTAAGGTGCAAATATCAAACTTACCACTCTGTGCGATGCGTGAGAACACTGTGACAGCGGAACAGAACTGCCAAAGGTCAGTAGCCTGTGGGCCCACCATAGGCGTTCAGAACGCCCGCAACATGGGGGCATGGAGAGGATGAGCCCTTGGATGTCCTCCTGAGATATAGCAAGCAATGCGTCATCTGCACGATGCTAAAGCTCAACAACTGTATCTGGAAGAGATCATTGGTGTGAGAGGCGTTGTGCAATCATGAATCAGACGTGTTTAATCGGCGAGTGACCAAGGAATTAGGAGAATATTGTGTCCAGCCAGGAAGACTAGAACAACATTTGTCACATGAGGGCACGCCTTATCGTGCAGGAATGTGATACGGTAGGGCCTACATCAAAAGGACACATTGCCAATGTACCGTTGGCTGGTCACCTGTCCGTCAATGTGTAGGAGACACGAGCGGACACGGAATACAATGGTACCCCACATTGTAACATCCGATGTCGGACCGACGTGGCGATGCAAAACGACAGATACGGATGCGTCCATCAATAAGCTGTAGACAGAAGCAGGATTCGTCTGAAAAGAAGATAAACTGCCATTCGACTCTCCATGCTCGACACCATTGTAGTCACTCATACCAATGCTGTGCAGTCAGTGGAATCCGCAGCAATGGGTGCCCTGGAAATAGGCTCTAATCTGCCACAGACGTAGAACTGTTCGTGGGGACACTTGACACTGTGCAACCCTTTGATGCGTTACGGTGCTATCGTGCTAATCAGTTCCTTATCTTTTCATGCCCTACATATTCTACAAATTTTGCATTAATCCGATCGATGTCTCCTCCTTGGTTGCATTTTTAATGGTGAGCAACGTAAATCTGTAAGCATTTCCATATTGTTACATTCGGAAATTTATAAACTAAATTTGAGGCTAGATAACGATATTATAAATAATAACATTGATGTATATAACGTTCCTATACTTACTGAGAATGGATTAGGTTCAAAGATTAAATGAGTAACTGATTTTAAGCACATGAATTCATAGGACGTGTTACTAAAGCTGGCATGAGATTATATTTTTTAGCGCTTATTAACTGCTTAGTCGGCTTTAACAGACAACATTTATACTCTTTCAAGCGTCTTCTCATGACATTAAAAGACCATTCTATCAGCAATGAGAAAATACAATTAAAAGGTTCGCAAACTTCAGAAATAATCATGCCATTTTAAATTGGAAATTATGAATTAGCCAAGGAGGAATGAAGGCTTGAATTGACGGTCCTTAATTTCTCCCATCCCAAGTGTGGTTACCACACCAATAATCTTACACATTCTTAAGCATTTATGTATTGGTCCATCGTCCTTCACTTTGAAAGTTAAAAAAAATATATTATATCACCTTTTCGGGAAAAATAACGGTTGTCACATAATTGTTGTCACATTACGTCTGTAACTTTTGTTTGTGTAATGTTTTTATATCAATGAATATATGTCTGTATTTTCAGTTGCAGATAGTACTAAATATTTGTAAGTTTCGGAGAGCGAATAGAGTATCTCGCCTTTTCTTCTGAATTTCCCTATATTGCAAAGTTTCTGAATTTTGGACTTGGAAATGGTTCGACAATTTCTTCATATTTCTGGTTTTTTTTTTCTAGTTTCAATATTTATCAATATTTTTGGGATGAAATTTCATAATTTTGTTTTTACAATCTTAAAGCAATATTTTAAAGAAAACTGGAGATCAAAATCATGCAAACTTATCTTTGATATTGAGTGTAGTAGTACCTCAAAACTTATGAATTTCTGGTATATTTTTCATAAAAAGTTTATGCACACAAAGTTGCTTTCGGTTGCTTGAACATTAATAACTTCCTACCACAATCTAATGATCATACATCAGCCCAAAGGACTGTAACAAAGAAATATATCAAAAGAGAGATAATTAAAAATGTCCATGTTTTTCTTAAAACGTGAAAAGTAAATTCTAAAATTCTCTAATTGTCCCTAAAAAGATCTGAAAACTTCTCGTATTTCAAGTCGAAGGAAAATCAGTATGATCCTTCTCCTTTAGTTTTATTCAACACTGATAGTACTATACAAAAATGCAAACACGCAGTAATACTATGATGGGTAATTCCATTCAGAATTACGAATATTTAAAAACAAAACATATATCAGAAAATAATGCCTTCGTACATAGCAAATAAATAATTCATAACATATGAATATTTTTGTATCAACAATAAAAACCCAAATAAATTATTGCAAACATTATAAAACCCAAAATCGGAAAACAGAGTGTGAAACTGAGGCAAGATTTTTATGTGTGAGAGAAAATATCGGAATGAGATGGGGAAAAGGAGAGATAGAGAGTTATTCCAGTTCCCACCATTCACACAATCTTATTCGCTTGGAACCTTCTCAACTATCTCCATATAAAAGCTCGAAGGCAGTATTTCAACCCCGATTTCACATTCTTTTACTGAATAAATTTCGTATAAATCCAAAAAAAAGACTCCTATGTCGTAGCTTCTTTTTTCTCGCCTCTGCTAAAAAGAGAAGAACCACTCCGTTCCACCATCTTTCAGGGTTTTTATTCTCTTTGAAAAGAGAAACAAGGACATTAGAGGAAAGAACAACTGAAGTGAGACACGCGTAAACGTTGTATCCCTTATTTCTCGATTGTTTTCATCTTTGTGCCCTCTTAATTGGTTGTTATCAGTGTTAGAATATGTTCCTTAAGGTCAGTCATTAAGTATTGTGTAACGGAAGAAAACAAATAACACAGCAAAAACAGTTCGAAGAAAAGTATGACAAAACACAAAGGCAAAGAATTGTTTGAAAGAAAGAAGTAGATATTAAATCACCGTCTCAATACCTGCCAAGGTATCTGTCAACAGACCAATATACAATCTTAAAGAGCATGACTGCGAAAGAGACTTGAGCTTACGCCTACGAGACAAACAACAGTGGTTGGAGTGGGCAAGCAGGTGTGGGATGAAAATTAATTTGATGTCAGGTGCGTTATCTTCAGGGAACTCGTTTCCTTGGTCAGGTATAGTAAATGATGAGTTATATTGTGACGTTTTGAAGCAGTTGAATCAAAAGAACAGAACGCAATTAATTGCTTCACCAGGACAAAGCTCTCGCCCACACCACTAGGCAAATAAACTATATTTCTGTGGATTACCAACTCAGGATTATCCTGCAAGTTTTTGAAATATGGTAAAATAATTGTTGTTAAATTTGAAACTAAGGTTGAGGGTTTGTTTGTCAAGTCAAAGAATGTTTCATTTTAGTTAAGTGCGCAAATATTAAAATGCATATATTCGGTCCTTTCTGTACTATGTAATATCAGAGAGAACCAGAAGTAAGCAATGCAGATTACTTCTCTGTATGGTTTTATGTGGTAATACCTCCTTTTAAGATAACTATTTTATTTTTACAATTTTGCTGGCTAATTTACAACTGAAGATCTTATATTTATTTGTTTGTCTGTGAGTGTTCAGCGAGTATTCGAAACTAACTTTAGGTGACTTTTCTGTTGTCTAACACTCTCCCATCTGGCGGCGAAAAATTGAACTTTTTGCAAGTAGGTTCTTTTTGTGGAACATAAAAACGAACGTATCGTTCACTTTGTACTTTTTTGTAATTAAACTCCTCTGAGGTTCCTGGACCGATGTTCATCAGTTTTTGTACAATGATAGTGGTTGTGGCGAGGAGAGGTTTACAAATGAAGAAATCAACAAGAAGTTGTATGATCTCCATGATAACGGTATATAAAGAAAATAAGATTTTCACGAATTACGAAAGAACGTCTGGACCTATTACATCCAAACTCGGCATTCTCATAGAGTTGGCAATACTCCATATTTTAACTGTCCCAGAACTTTTCCATTATTACCGTTTCCATAGTAACGATAATCTCTCAGAACACAGATATTGAGAAACATACACATTGAATATTTGCAATTCCAATTGACTTACCGGAGAGGGACACACGATGATTGGTTGAAGATGACAGGCGAAGCCTCCGATTACAATGAAACTACCGACAAGGTACCAAGTGATACACATTTCGGCAACCATCTGACGTCATATCAGGTCATATCTGACAACTAACGATATCATATTAGGTTACAAAAACATGTTTGTATATTTTCACTTTAATATTACGCATAATGTATGTAATACCCATATATATAACATGGGAAAATTGCCCTAGTAGCATAGGATATCGGGCCAATATCAGCCCGATACGGGGCCAACCTTGATCAATATTGGTCTTTACTGGCCCAGACAGATAATCTGTGCTGATAGTGTAGTATAGGCAATATTTTTGTTTTATTTAGAGACGAGTTACATGAATCAGGTTGCGCCGGGACGATCAAACGAACCTCCCACCCCCAGGGCGCTAGTTTCAGTTTTTGAAAAAGAAAATGCTAAAGACGTTGAATAAATGGTGTTTGGCCCAAAGTGACACCGCGAAAATAATAGCCAAAATATGTGACGCCACTTGATTACGGTGGTCATTTTGAAAAATCTATAGATTTTAATATCTTGCGTTCTAATTGTTGTTTCAAGATGGAATAAATAATATTTTATTGAGGATTGCGTCCGAAAGTAGGAAATCCAATAAGAAAATTAAAAATTTGTGACGTAACGTAGTTTAAGTCGCCATCTTATGAAATAATTTAATTTGAATTTCTTGCATTGTAGTAGATGCATCGAGATGGAATTAAGAAAGTATAGTTCAGACTGGCACCGGGAACCTTACTGACCTATGTTAATACGGAAAACATGAAATGTCACATAATTTCCGGCCACTATCTTGAAAAATATTTACATTTCAATATTTAGGAAACTAATGGTTGTATTAATACGGAATAAACGATGTTTGCTTTCGAAAAACGCAATTCCAAACACAATGCAAAAATGTGACGTCACAAAGTACTCCATTTTGGAAAATGATTAAATGTCAGCATTTAGCATTCTAATAGGGGTATCGAAGTGGAGTAAACGATTTGCAGTTCAGGTAGTCAAACCTCATGTATTTAAGGAAACGTAAGGCATCTTGGGAGGTAAAGCTCCCCAGCCTATTTCAACAACGATAACCTCTTAAGTTTACAGTTTTCCCTCGTCCACCTTACACCTACTGTGTTTATTCGGACGTAAAATACTCACATTAAAATTAATTTGTGTCTGCGAGGACATTCTCACTTCCAACAAAAATCTGTCTCTCACTATAAAACGTCAACTCGCTCATCTCAATTTTGTAGACATCGTTAAACATCAGTGCGTCCTAGCAATTATTTAATTAGAACAAGACTGTTCTATTCTTACATAAAACCTTAAAAATTATGTTCTTAAAAGTTTACTGTGAGTGATGCACTAGTTTTACAAAGTAAGTAAAATGAAATACTCTGGGGCTTGGAAAGTGTTAGAATAACATTTGAGATGAAGAACGAGAGTCTTTAAGACAGCGAAAGTATTCGCATCATTTCAAACCGAGATCCATTTTAGCCTTGTTCAGGTAAAACAAATGGTTTACATTTCTTTACTTTTGTTTTCACTCTTTTTCTTATTTCATGTTGGAACTTGTTGAATGGTGAATTCTAGTAGATTTTTTATGTGAATGCTCACAAATACTCATGTTGGATATCGGAAAGTTAGTCAGGATAAGGTAAACTTGATAAATGTTGATATTTCGAATACGGAAGGATATTTCTTGTACTTGAGAAAATATGCATTATAGGTGTATGGTAACAATGTACACAAAGTATTGTCAGCATCATGATGTTAGTTCATGGTATATGACTTTAGGCACTACTTATGATTCTGATGTGTACTATGTTACCCCAAAGTATGGTTAATTTAATGAAGTGCACATTTCCAAATGAAAGTAACTTGAAGGAATAAAGAACACTATAATTTCAAGTAGATTGGGGTTATTTGTTGTTGAAGCTATTACTTGTTAGAAATTTTATGTTTCATTACAATTGGATAGCCTCCCACGCGCGCCAGTTCAGTATAGTGTAGCGACCCCCGATCAGTTTGTCGCAACATATCTAACCCTCTACCTTTTTTGTGTGTGTATTCTTTTTCTTCTTGTTCGTGCTTTATCGGTGATATTTTTCCGACTTCGGCTAACTCCAAAGTGTTTTATTTGTCCAGATATCAAAGAAGCCGAACCATTCCGGTTATATCTTTCATTGTTGTATTGGCGGTATTAATTCTTTATTGTTTCATGTCAATAATTAATTATTATCTGCATATTTTATTGCATTATTTTCTTCAACAATTTTTCTTTCGTTTTAAATCTTCATAAATGAATTTAATGATCTGATTCTTGATTAATTTTGTTGAGAAATTTAGGTGGTGAAGTCACACATCCTTCCGGTTTTTGTTTCTGATTTGATCCTCGTATCTAATTGGCTTTTGTTATGGCCGTCGACTTGAAAATGCTGCACTGAAAACGGCTGTCCTTGAAAATTGCACATACGAAGTATATGCATTTAAAGTATAAAAATGAAAAGCAGCTTCGTTTGATGAAATATATTAATATTTGGTAGTCGTCTTCTTCAAACTTCAGCAAGGTGAAGGACGAATAAATGTTTTACTGTTTGGCGTTTTCATCGTCCATATTGGTTGGAACTGGAAGTGGAAGACCTGAGGCATATAGTGGTTCGTCAGTGTGTGAGGTGATTTTGTGTTATATATGGTGTGCAGTGACTCTTTTCTTTAGTTTTTAAATAAAAATAAAGATAATCATTTGTGGTTCTAAGTCCCTTTTCTTCAATGTGTGTGAAAGTGATTAGTGTACCTAAAATATGTCAGTGGTTTGTTTTACTAGTGGAAATATGAGTGAAGTGGATATGTTCGCTTAGTTTGACAGGCATCGTGGGTCGATTTTCAATTAGGTACGTATGGTTAATGTCTTAAATTTATCATTAGCTCTCTGAAACCCAAGTCTGGTTCACATATGTTTAGATAGCAAAATTACAGCACGTCAAATTTGGTTCGAAAGCGTTGAATATTTTACCTTGCACTATAGTTGATGCTACTTTTCAAATGCACTTACTTTCTCATTCAGCATTTTGTTTGTTCATTTCGGAAATTGGTGTGGTTTAAAATGCACGAAATCTCTACAGTATGTCTGTTTTGTTTAACGTAATATTAAACAGTTCGCAATGTTTTATTTCAATAACAAGCAAAGTTCAAAACTCCTTCATTGCTTTCGCAAACCGTAAGCCAGGTTGCTAATAGAAATTCGTTCTGTAAACGTATTCGTAACCCGACTATATTATATCGTGACTGTATTATCAAATTTGAGGCTAGGTTGTGTTAAGTTCAAAAATGGAAAATAGATACAAAATATTTGACAACGAATTTGGAATACCGAAGTTAAATTTCTGCCCAGTAGAATGTTATGCTTCGGTGACTAGAAATTTTGTTTAACTGGGCTAAAGTGTAGAATGCTTACCATATTTGGAAATTAAAAGTAACCTAATGTTTTGGAAAATATGTGTGTGGGAAATTTTGTCTCTGTTCATAGGTAGAGCACTTCTGTAAACAACTAATTTACATTCTGATATGTAATATTAACAGCATCTTTGAAAACACGTTTTGATATGATAAAGATTCTCTTCAGAAACTTTTTTTTACGTAATACAGCGATCAGTGTTTTGCATTACGTTTGTTATTCTTAAGCAAGAATAAATTATATTTTACCAGATATTCCTTGTGTTAAGGGTTTTATTAAGAAGTAGGTAGTTTACCATCACTGTAGTATTACAGTAAAGATTCCCAAGCTTTCGCTATATCAGTCCGTGAAGTGTTATTTCATGTGTATACGAGAAAGTACTTCAGATGAAGTTAAATTTTGATATTTTGATTCTATGTTTAAGTAAACATTAGGGAATAGTCAAATCAGTTGAGCTTATCTAAATTTCGTGATTAATATTAATTTGTGCGCGGCTGCGTTGAGCCTTGTACATTTTAGGGCCCTAATTGTGTTAGGTCACTAAAATAGTGTTTTGTGTTCTGCTTTCCTGTGGGATGTTCTCGCCTGCGCTTCCCTCCCCCACCCCCCTTTGGGGCCTTTTTATTCGTGTTATAGATTTCTGCTTTTGCCAACTTTCTACGTTTTTCACACTTCATTTCGGGCTTACTCCATGCATGCTTCGTGGTTCTAGACTAGTGCGTGTTTTATCTTCGATAGTACTTGGCTGAAGCAAGGCACTGATGGGTAGGGTACCCGCCTTGTCTTCAGGTCCGATAGCTGTTCCCTTTTTTTGTGCCCTCTCTTGTGGTGTAATGTAGGCTTGTCTACCAGGTAGGTTTTGCCTCGTTACGTGCAGTTTTAGGTAAGCCCTCTTTCAGGAAAAGGGCGCCACTCGCCCCCTGGTTTGCTTTTATGTATACCTGCCTTTGAGGGGGAAGTCCAGTACATTACAATAGCAAGCAGTTTTCTAATAATAGCAATTACAAAGCAAATAATAATAATAATAGCAAACAGATTGTCATTTTTGTGTGAAACTTTATAGATTTTTAAAATATGTGTAGCTATACAAACACTGTCTCAATTCAGTATAAGGCCACGTCGAACAGAACGAAGTTCAGATTTAAATTAGGCTAGTTTTCAATTGATTATTGATCTAGTTCGGTATCATTATGGAAGCACCCATTTTTTGTCAATTTACCCACAAATAATTCACAATCTGTTTGCCAAGTCATAGTGCTTTCAGGTAGATTTCGAAGAAAAATGTGTTATATATTAACACGCTAGCGGCCATAATTTTAAAGATATTTGAACCAAATTTTAATATGTTGTTTCTAGGCTTAATAGCTTGGCTAAGTTCGTTAATGAGCAAAATCGGCCTAACAGGGTGGTCGGGGGAGGGTGTTGAATATACATTTATATATATATATATATATATATATATATATTTACACGCTAGTGGCCATAACTTTGAAGATATTTGAACCACATTTTATTATCTTATTTCTATGCTTAATAGCTCGGCCAAGTTCATTAATGAGCAAAAGGGGTTGTGGGGGTACGAGTGGGGGTGGGGGTGGAAATTCGAAATCTTTAAAACCACATCTTGTGGGGTATCGTTAAAAAGCTCTTGATGATTAATCTATGAATCAATAACTAGTTTCTCAATAGCGCTCATATAAGCTGAGATTTGATTTTTTTAAATAAAAAAAACTTCGAGACCTACCTCAACCTGTAGGCCTGCCGAAAAGGATTATTTTACTTGTGCGTGCACGGTTTGTAAGATTATCCAACGACTTTGCAATATGATTCACAATACCGTTAATGAGCATCTTATTATGATCAGTGTATACTCCATTTTATTTTATTTTTCTAGGTTATTTTGCAACACAAGAACGTAAAATCAAATAAATAATTCTATCTGTACCTACAAAGGCTTAATATACAGAAAAAATCGGAAATGGTCTCCATTTCAACTTTGGACATAATTCTATATTCATGCGCGAAATTTCTTATCTTTGAGTTTATAGAAAATTCAACAGAATATTTCTTTGTTCAAATAATTTTTCCATTTTTCCATTGCTAAATTGCCTTTAAGTGGTTTCAACTTTCCACTTTTCAATTTTATATTTAGGAAAGGAAATCATTAATAAAATATGAAAGATTATTTTATAGTAACAACATGATCCAACTAAGTTTTAGTTAAATATTATACAACTAAGTGTATTATAATATATACCTAAATATAATTAAGTGTTTATTTGAATTTAAAATTTGTTTATGGTCTTTAAATACAGTATCTCTAGTTCAAACCAGGATAGGATGGGGAAGGGTGTGTGCAAGGGTCAACCATGGCCTAATTTCAAGGAATCATTCCGGTATTACTTTGGTATTACTGACGCAAAACTCTTGTAAAATCTCAGTAAGGATGACCGGCTTCTGTGATCGATCCCAGGGCCTTCCAATGGAAAGCCCACGCTAAAATTTGAGCTACGGTCGATCGGTAAGTGCTTATTCAAGCTAATCGATCTATTTTAAATACACAGTAGCAGAAGATTTGTAAGTAGAAGAGAGGAGGACTTTAAACGTATTAACGACGATAAGAAATGAGGTGATATTCTTTTTCCTGGCTTATATACGGTAAAGGAAAATATACATAACACCCTGCAGAGACAACGCAATCCTACTTTTTAAGCAGTATAGAAGCTGCATATCGGTGTAATAGTGTTTTGGTATTTAAGCAAATAGTTAATTGCATCTGTCAAATACAACAGTTATTCAGTTTCAATAACAATATTGCATCTGCAAGCTGGCTTGTTACTGAATGAAAGTTTTTATAAATTTTGATGTAGAAAATCTAAGTTTTGTGCTTAGTTAAAGATCTCTTCAGAAATGTATTACTACGTAAAAATACGTTTCTAAACCCGTTTTATGTGGAGTGCAATTGACTTTAAATAATAGAATAATCGCTCGGTAAACAAAGTAAAATAATATTCTCAATTGAATCGTACATTTGAAGAAGGAAACAAATCCAAAAAGCTGTTTTGTGGGAAATTTTAAAAAAATGTACAATATGTTTATTATTTATTGAAAGGAAACAATATTGCTACTGAATATTCAAAACGGTCTTCTGATACTTTCGTACTGCTCAGACAGTTTACAAGTATTGTATTTTTTCCTGTAGAGTTAAAAAAAGTTGGTAGATTTGTTCCCTTCTTCAAACTTATGGAAAAACATCTGCACATTTTGAAGTGCTGAGAAGTAAGAATGAAAAAGTCGACCAGGAAATGAAGAAAAACGCAAGAGAAACCTTCAAATGAATGTTATTGACAAGAAATGTATGTACAATGAACTCGAAAGTTACAAGTAGGGGGCCTATGTAATAAATTCAGTTTTTTTCCCGTCTACCCACTGACAGAAATTTCGCCCTACAAATGTGCAAAACTGCTTTTATTCCGTAACAGTGATAGCAATAGTTGCTATATGTAAACATCTATTAACAATAGCAGTTAAAAATATCAGTGTATGAAAACGTATCTAAATGAGAGTTAGTTATTCCTGTCTGTGAAAAAGAAGTTTAAAACAATATTTTAGATTAACCTGCTTACCTGTATCCTGTTACGTGTGCAGTAGAGATATGGA
>JAGDQP010057536.1:1613-12725 GCA_022664845.1 Lepisma saccharinum | reverse complement strand
GTCTGTATTTCTATATTCTGAAGCAGAAAATATATTTTAAAAGTCGCATCATGTATCATTATGTCACAAATTTCATGTATGCGTAGCAGGAAGATAAACACTATACTGTCCAGTGCCGGCTTTCAGTTCACAGACCAGCAAAGAAATGAAATATCGTAGTATACTTTACAAATGTAAAATAGTGAGAAAGATCTACTTTTGGAGTAGATGATCAAAGTTTCCACCTTCTTGAGATCAACCATATTAGATAGATGCCATTTTTTTTACAAATGGCAAGTGGGTCCTGTGACATATCAAACAAGACGAGAATGTTCCCAGAAAGTCATGCCTGGTATTAGATTTGACCTACCTGTTACGGTGTCGGAGTTATATTTACTGAAAATTTGCAGTACATATGTTTATTTATTCAAAAGCGCCTTAACTCCAACACCCCAATACATAGGTTAAATGGCTTTCTGGGGACATTCTCGTATTGATTGTCATACGGCTCACTTGCAATTTAAAACAATTGACCTCCATTAAATATGATAGATTTCAAGATAAGGGCCATATTGATTCGGTGTCTCAAAATGAAGTATCTCCCCACAATTCCACGTTTCTGTACTAGAAGCTTCAGTTCATTGGTTTTTGAGAAACAGGGTTGTGCTATGAGTCCATTTATATATATCAAGCGGTAAGTGGTCAGTGAATATAATTCAGACACCGTAATAGGTAGGTCAAATTGTATAGCTGGAATTACTTTCTGGGCACACTCTCGTGTTGAGAGATATGTTACACAAGACCCTTCCTATTTTAAAAATTGAACTTAATCCAATATGGCGTATTTTAAGATGTCAGCCACGTTGATCATGTACTTCATAATGTAGCTCTTTCCCACCATTTCACATTTGTTTACTACGAAGCTTCATTTTCATGGCGGTGTGTAAACTACAAGGCTGTACGGTGACTTTTGACCACTCTGGTTACAAATATCCATACCAGTGATGACAAAATGATGGGTGAAGGCGAAAACCGGTGGTTAGTTTTGAACTCAGCCAATATATTTCGTAATCATTTTAAAAAAGTTTTTGTAACCCTTTATTTTGTTGACCAGTGTAATCGATAAATCGATTGTTAAAAATGAATTATACTGAAAGCCTATTAACTCTAGCTGTAGATGTTTCTATTTTGCACTGTTTTTGAGTATGGACGAAGTAATATGAATTTGTACATTGTCTTGTACTTTCTAAGAACCGACCGGTAGCCTTCCTTCATTCTTCTAATGAGAGTGAAAGGGGAACGGGAATGTGATATGTATACACTAGAACATCTCTATGCAACATGTGTCTTTATTGGTATATTTAGTTTATGTACTTCCGTATTTTCTACAAAGGCATTTGTTCATTCCGCTGGAGCAAAATATAAGACTACACTCCCTCATACAAACAGTTCATTCAATATCCTATCCATTTTTACTCAGAGAATCTACAATGATACTCTGTTATCCCCCTCCTACTGAATTATTTACTCTGGCTGTACGTAGCTAGATCCGGAATACATAACTAAAATATTTCATTGTAATACTTTTTTTTCTAAATTTTTCTATTGTTTTATAATTTAATAGTTTTGATGCAGCTTAAATGTGTCCTATGTCAGCTCCACTCTCTTCATTCAAACTTATCTCAATGTATTACACTTACAGGATTCCTCTTCCTAAAACAGTACAATTCAAAAATTAATAGAAATATCAACAATATAAATCTAAAAAAAACCTAGTTCTTTTTATTGGGTTTGTCTAAATTATCCGTCCCATACAGGTACACCCATCTTTTGGTTGAGTGATTATATCTATATTTATAGAAAAAAATGACAATTAGACGAAACGTTCCAATATCCCTCTAGACAACTGAAAACCCACAAATAGGATTCGCAATAATTCCAAGTAGCGAGTCACTGTAGTAGTATAATATTCTTTAGCCGAACCGAATACAATATTACTCCAGGCTGGAATTACTGGTCTCCCACCAGTTGCCTCCTCAGATGGTGGATGGGGAAATGACGATTACCGACCAGATATGGTGGGCACCGGAAATATTCCGGGATGGACAAAATCTATTACTGCCGCCTTGCAGCTAGTAGAGGGATCTACAAAGGTTAGGGGAAGATAACCCCGAACAAAAATATTATGCCGAAGGGAAGCAGATTCATCATTACCACCTTCAGACTTATGATGAATTACATCGGCAAGGCTCAGAGATGGACAGAGATTCTTGCCTTTACTGCGAGGTCGTAGAGCTGACAACTCTACACCGCTAAAACATGTCAAGAAATAGTAACAGATGGTTCATGGGGTAAATAGTTCCGGAGGTAAATCAGTAACTCATTTGGATCTCCGAGCGGGAACTGTTTCCGACTCCGAGGACAGTATTGAGGAAGATCTTAGAATACGAACGTGAAACGTTTGAACGTTACACAAAACTGACGCTTTCAGAAGGCTGTACGCGAGACTGAGAAGTACGAGCTGGACATATAAGCGATACAAGACGTCCGGTGAAATGTTCCAGATAGCATCCGTCTGAGCAAAATACACTTACTGCTACGGGGGAACTTTACTTAATACGTCATGGATTTGTCAGATTTTTCATCTGTAAAATTTGTAGTGATTATAGAACATTGAGTGTATTGCTATATTCCTTAAATAAAACTATACAAATTAAATAGTAATTTTTCTTCTTATCCTACTGTACATTTTTAAATTTAAGTGAAGAAAGTTACTTGACAAAATTAAATATTGGAAGTTTGGTAACTTTCAATTCAGTCTCCTGAAAAAAATAGAGAATATGGAGTTATCTTGTTTTCCCCCTGTACTCTTTATTTATAAAATAGAATTGATTCTATGAAGTCTTTAATAATACTATACTTTAACAGATAGTGCTTATGCTACTCAAGACACGTGTTTAAAGCTTTACATTAGTCTTATATCAGATGAAAAAGAGGTAAAAGTCATCGAACTGTAAAGTGTTTCATGTATTGCTGTATCCACTGTAATATGAATTATTGAATTAATTCCATGTACAGCCTAACTGAAATTAATGTGTATACTGTAAAGACCGAAAAATTTCTAACGGAATTCTTTGGGTTTTTGCATGTCTTTTTAAAAAGTTTTTTTTTCTTCTGTGTTTTTTTTATGAAACTTATATACTACATTAATACTACTTTGTCAGTATTGTCACTTTATTTTGTATTTACGTTCTGTAAAGCGTAAAGGCATTTTGCATAATGGCATCATAAGAAAGACATTTTATTTTGAACAGCAGAGGTCTACATACGAGTATTTATTTATTATGTTAAGTGATCATATACAAAAGAACATGCTAAGTATCTAATTTTAATCAGTAACTTCACGATGGCAGATAAAGAAGCCGCAAGAAACCCCGTATTCAATATTCCGTTGTTCCATATTCATTTCTTACGATTCCACGGAAGCATAAAATCTCTTAACTTTCAAATCACTGTCGCAAGCAGAATTGCAAAAGTTTTGCCAAAGTTTCTCTCTCTCGAGTTTAACGAACCCAATCCACACAGATGGGAAGAAGGAAGCAAATTGCAGTCCAGATCTCCCGCCGCCTCAAAAAAATACGCAAGAGCCCACGTAGTCAACTGACTGGATGTTCAGAGGGAAAGTAAACAAAAATATTTTGATCAATAATTCTTACACGTGTTGCGCTTCTCATACCAAGTTTGTTCGTTCTTTCTTTCTTTCTTTCTTACTTCTAATACATTTATGATTATATGAATGGAGATGACACCATGAGACACACGTTCAGGGGAACTTTTATTATATTGAAATTAAACTCAGCATTTATTATATTGAAATTAAACTCAGCATTGATTTACCGTTCATGCAAATTATTATGTAATAGAATATACTGCTTGTAATATAAAATGCATTTCAACTAATAATGATCCTAAAACTCTTTACGTAAAATAAGCTGTAGTGGGCTAAACAAATAGTGAATATGCCTTAAAATAAAAAGTTTTGTAAAATAAGTTCAGTAGTTTCTAAAATGATAAAAGTTGTATCTGGTCCTAGTAATAATAAAGAAGTGAGCAAACGAAAATTACATGTGTTAGTTGTATTGCCATAAATAGTAATAAAGAAATATAATCGAAGTTTGTGGAAGTCTCGGACCTTCCAAAAGCCTCTTTCCCTCAGGTTTACCAATTGCGATAAAATATAATTTTCATTTCCCCCCATCCGAACTCTTCTTAGGCGTCTCTTTTTATTCTTGCTACACCATATAAATCGTACAGCCTGCAGAGTTCTTCATTACCCAGTATCCTTAATTCGCAAGTCAGTTCATCCAGATTCGGCCCATATA
Source organism: Lepisma saccharinum (assembly GCA_022664845.1). Classification (NCBI taxonomy): domain Eukaryota; kingdom Metazoa; phylum Arthropoda; class Insecta; order Zygentoma; family Lepismatidae; genus Lepisma; species Lepisma saccharinum. The sequence goes on along the minus strand of JAGDQP010057536.1, from coordinate 8,364 downwards.
TTTTCCTTAAAATCTCATTTTCAACACCCGAAATACATGTTCATCTGTTAGGGCCGTACTTCAACTTTCTCAATCGTGAAGTATTACCGGCAGAATAGCTTTGCTGTATATGTTGAATTTCAAATTCGTTGACATTAATCGTGAGGTTAGGAGTTTCATTATTGAACAGAAATATGCTTTTCTTTCTTCCGTGACCCCTTTTATGCTTGTTACATATGCTTCTAAGTATTTATTTGTTTACTCTCTATGATTTCAATCTTGACTGTTATGTATGAATTGCGTTCATTCTCTGCGTTTCTGCTTGTTATCATATATATTTTTTTCCCTACGTTCACCCGTAGGCTTATCTAATTGCAAACTTCTAGGCGACGCGGTGACTTAATGGTTAGAGCGCTCACATCTGGCGCTTGGGGTCATCGGTTCAAACCCTTCTCCTGCCATGTGGGTTTGTAGTGGACAAACACCATGTGCATGGGTTTTCTCCCTCTTTCCTCCCACTTTCTTCATGCCTCCAATCATGGCATCATTATCTATCCGGCCTGAGCTGAAGTTGCCTACAGGCTTTAACAATTAAATTTAAAAAAAAATGCAAAGGCATCGATGTTACTTTGTAGTACATTTACATCGCCTCTACAAAATCTACACCATCTGCGTATACGAAGATTTGGCTCAATCTATTCAATCAATGTTTATCCCCCTTTTTCCTCTTAGAATCGCATATTCTCATGCAAATTTAAACAGTGGTGATCTCCTTATTTCAACCCGTTTCGAATCTCGAAACTAACTGATATATTAATTCTCAACTGTACTTTTCTCATGGGAGATTACACACATCATTAGCTGAACCAGCTTTTTCGGATTCGAAATCGTACCAGGATACTGTATAACCTATCCCTTTTGATAGAATCAAATGCTTTCTTAAAATCAATAAACAGCTGGTGAACCATACCATTGTATTCCCATCCCTTTTCAAATATTTGCCTCAAGTAGAAAATCTGTTCCAAGGTGAATCTATTTCTTCTAAACAGACATTGGTAATCTTTAATAATTTCATGTATGTATACACACAGGTGTGTTAGCAGTATAATAATAAATGCATTTACAGTCCAATTTGTCTCCTTTTTTTTTCAAAACTGAACTATTCTTGAGATTTTACGTTCCTTCTGCATTTAGCACATACGAATTTATGTAGTTCCTTGATTAGTGAAGTTCCCCTCCCTCCTGCGTTAGTTAATTCGACTGGAATGTTGTCTATCAATCGACTTAAATCGAATGTTTTGATCTCGATCTTGCTAGATTCGGGTATCTATGGTATATAGATTTTGAATTCCACTATTTGCTCCGAGTTTTGTATCAGCTTATCCCATAACTAATGTCGTATTTTTGAACCGTGAGGAAAAGAACTATAGTTTACCTGGAACACTACCGTTAGTTAGAAAATTACTCTCCATCGCACTCCACTACACCATGCCACCTGCCAATCAGTTGTTAAATACCCCGCTGAAAGAAGTCCCCGGTTTTGGATGCAAAGAACTGGGGTGTAATTGTTCGTTACGCGCAATCCTCATATTGCAGTGTTTTCCCGGAAACGTGGTTTTGCAGGCTGTGAAAAATACAGTAGTTTGTTGGAGCAAGATCTGGTGAAAACACCAGGTGGGGGAGTTTCTCGCAGCCACATTCATCGATCTTAGCACAAGTTCTTCTTGCCGTTATCACCGTGGATGAGCACACCTTAGCGATTAACCAGAGCAGGATGTTTCTTCAACAGTGTAGTAGGCCTTCAATCTACTGACAGTGGACATCTGCATTGATGGTCTGGTTACGTGCAAAGAGCTTAAAATGGACTATCCAAGGATATCCCACCAAACACTCAACATCACTTTGCATGGGTGGAAATCGTGTTTTGGCACAGTTTATGCGCTGCCCCCACTTTAGGTACCAACTGCCGTTTGCGTGTAATGTTATGGTAGAGGAGCCTTTTTTCATCCCCTGTCACCATTCTGTCCAGAAATAGCTCACGTCCATGACGGGTGAGCAGGGAATTGCAGCTGTCAACTCGCTGCTGCTTCTGTTGAGGCGTTAACGCATGGAGTACCCATTTTTTATATTCGTCCTGCGGATGAAGATGAACGGTTGACATGGGGATCGCTGGTCACTTATTCAACAGCTTGGATTGGATTTTCCCCAAGCACATCTCACAGGGCATCGTTTTCCAGCTGCACAGGCTTCCCTTCTTGTGACTTATCAGTGATGACCCACACTGAAATTTCTGGAACCACCTCTGGCAATTTCGAGCAATAACCATCCGCAGCACCCTGACCATATACAACATTGACGCTTTTTGCCGCTGCGCTGGCTAGATGCCCCTGGTGAAATTCATACAGCATGACAAGCCGTATATGGTACTCCGACACTACCATGATCAAACACAAGCTACTTCGCTGGCAGGATTCCCCTGGTGAAATTCATACAGCATGACAATCCGTATGTGGTACTCCGACACTATCATGATCAAAGACAAGCCACAACGTGGAGTAGACCGTTCTCCTTTTACACTGCTGCACAATCAAGTGCCCTATATGACTCATCTATATCACGTGCAGTCTACTTCACTATACTTTCGTCAGATGTCATCATAACAGCGGTCATCGCACGTACGACTATTTTTGAAATAACTCGGTACATTAAGAAATATGTCGAAATAACTTTTCTACACATCGATAATTGTAGTCGGATTCTCTTGAAGATCTCCACATTCATTTCTATTCATTCTAACTTCGGCTAGTAACTTTCTCTAAAAGAGTTTACCCCTTTGTATGTATATCGTATGTTACTTGTCTGCTGTTCTCCTCTATCTCCTAAACCTTCTGCATAAGATATTAGCGCTTTCTGCATTTCTTTCCTTCTGTTGTTTAGCCATCGCTGTATTCTTTGTCACAGAAGCCTTGTTTGTGATTATCTCATCACCAAAATTGCAACTTTAATTTCTAAGTTATTTGTTCAGTGCAAGCGGATTTTAATGTGGATATGTAGCTCATATTAATATCTACTTGAAAGACGTTATTTCTACTCTCATGAACAACCTTTCCTTGAACAAACCAGTTGAAAATAAAATTATAATTATTACTGTGTTTTGGGTATATACAATTCTTCCTGGAGACCAAATTTCAGACTTTTATGATGGTTTATTGATATATTCTAGGCCGAAATCCAGCATTTTTTGGTCAAAAGCAATCATTAGACCCCTGCAGAAAACAAGCTGTATGCTTCAACGCCACGATGTTTCGTATACAGGCATCTAAACATCACCAAATAAAATGGAGTCTTATATCCAACTCCTTCTCCCGATCATGGTGGCATTCGTAAAGATACCACATTCGCATTTGCATGGTATGGCGAAGAAAATACGCTTGTGCTGGCCAAATCATTTCAAAATAAAAGTTCCAAATTCTATTCTAAGTTGGGCGTATAGAAGTCATCTTTGACACTAAATTTCAGATTTTGTCATAAGCAAGCATCTGAAATATTGAAGCCAGAATATCCGGTATTTTCGCCAACTGCCATGTTTGAACCCTGCGTAAAGAAAAGGGGTATAATTTAGCGACATGATGTTTTGCGTCCAGATACCCGGTTGTTAGGTCTAGCTAATTACAAAAAAATGAAGTCTTAATTCAAATCCTGTATCACCAAAAAATTGATCTAAAAATCTAATTTTATACCATTCCTTATTCATATTTCAGCCTAACTTTGGAATAAAGGAATTCATTTTAAAAAAAAAGGTGATTCCATTCCTTTCTTCCTAGCTCCTCGTATAACGTATCTTTGTTGTTATCATTAGCCTGCTCGATAGGAATATGGTCATTCCTTAACACCGTGTCGCACCATCGGATACATATGGTAACGTACGATAGTCTTTCGTTTACGATTTCTATATTCTGAACCGCCGGAAGGATACTGTTATTAATCAGGAATCCTGTTCCGAAATTATGAGACTGTGTTCCACTGTTTCCCCGTAGTAGAAAGTGTATATTCCCTGTAGGATGCTATTATAACCCTTCACCTGACTTTCTATATCGCTAATATGTCGAGCTTGTAATTTTCGGTCTCGCTTACTGCCACCTGAAGAGCGCCCGTTTTGTATAGCATTCATACGTTCCACGTTCCTATTCTAAAGTCTTAATCCTGTTCCTGGAGCCCCGTGAAGCAGTCCCCGCTCAGAGATTCAAATGAGGGACTAGTTTATATCCTGAATATTTTAACTCAGGATAATCCATGAAATATCTGTTACTATTTCTTGACATGATTTAGCGGTGTAGAGCTGTCAGCCCTACGACCTCGCAGAAAAGACAGACATTCAATATGTCGTCCTCTGTCCGCCTCTGAGCCTTGGCGATGTCATTCATCTTCAGCCTCAGGGTGGTAAAGGTGAAACTGCTTCCCTTCACGATGATATATCTTTTGTAGATCCCTCCACTAACCGTAAGTCACCAGGACTGATTTTGGTCCGCCCTGGAATATTTCCGGTAACCACCATATCTGGTCCGCAATCGGCATTCCCCTTTCCGCCTTCTAGAAAGGCGTCTAGTAGGAGACTAGTAACTCCAACTCAGAAGAAGTTCTTTCTAAAAATTAAATATAGAAGTATATGAAAGTAACAAGGGAATATGTATTATGTCCTGACTTACGTCATTTCATCATTTTCTGACGTCGGGAAATGAGTTAAATTAAGGGTGAAAAATTTGATGATATTTTGAACAAGTATGAAGTAAAGAAAAGTATGTAAATTACATATCTGGAATTGATCTGCACATAGACATATATAACACAAACAAGGTAAAGCAGTCAGTCGTGTGCTCACCTTGTAAACGGAAGGGATTAGGTTTAATCTCAGGTGCTGACTATCTTGACCGATATTTTTTCCTGGCTTCCTCATCCTCATTAGGCAAATGCACCTCTAATAAGGTGAGGGTCGGTTCCTTCCAAAACTAGTTTCCTTTATATTAACTGATATTAATATATCGAGTGCAGGATGGCCCAAATTGCAAACTAAATTTGAAAGAGCTGAATATTTCGTCTTCTTAGAGCAAAAAGAGTGACCAATCTTTTAGAATGGAATTTGCAATTAAAAAGAATGGTTTTCAACGAAACGTTCTCGCTTTACACAGAAAATGTGATTTTTAGATGGAATTCCATTGTCTTGTGAATGAAATTTATTCTTCAACCTTGAAAGAACGATTTCTTATGAATGAGTGATTTCTCATCTTTTTAGAGTGTTTCACAATGCATCATGGCTACTACTCAAGTTTGCTCTCCGCCATTTCTAACCACGAAGGTTATCGAAAGACAAAGCCACAAGTCATACTGTGAAATTTACCACATTTGGTTAAAAATGACAAAAAAATGTGAAAACTTTTCTCAGCGACAATAAGAAACTATAAGATCTCAGAAGTAAGATATATGCAAGAAGTCACTGAACGTTGTACCTGACAAGACGGAATAAATCATTTGGAAGGGGTTCTTTCACAGTTGATCGTTGACTGAGGGGATGTGTTGGATAGCTGGCCGGAACATAGCAGGTTCAAATCCCTCCGAGAGGTTAAGTTTTTTTTTTGATCTCTTGGCTCAGGCTGACAAAGACAGAGAGTTTTAGACCTTCTGAATGTATTATTTTACAACATTTACAAGGTCATTTCGAAATAAGGTTAGAGTTTTGAAATGAGACTAGATATTATATAATACTAATGATTTTAAACGAGATATTTACGAAATTATTAATATTTTCAAAATGCAAGGTTAAGTGCTGATTTAAGTCCATATCAACTTTCAATTACGATTTGAGAACATTTAGAACAGTAGTAACCAAACCCGTAACGCAAGAGATCCCGAGAATACCTTCATAAGAATTCAGAGTACACTGAACAGACGTACTGGGTTCTGAGCCTTAAACAGTGATATTCACAGCTAAATCTTCAGTACAATAATATCATCTCGTACACGAGCATTACGAAAGCAAGATCTGAAGAAATGCTAATTACTTTGAATGATTTCATTTATGAAAGTAATCTTACATAATGAGCTATTTTTCTTCTCTAGAAAGACAAAACTCCAACATTCACAAAATCGACGGTACATTAGAAAATGTTAAAATCGAGGAAATGAGCTCCCAAATACAGTAGTTAAATTAGGAAAAACTACTGAACATTTATTATTAAGGGGGAAATGCTACATCTGTTATATATTATACATCGATTTTTTTTTCAATTCAACATACTTGTGCTAGAATCAATAAACGTTAAATTATTTTTTTCCTTGACTAGAATAATATTCAATCCGTTTTCATATTTATTGTACAAAAAATACTAATTTCACTGGCTCTGCAATACGTTACTATAGCAACACTAATCCAGTTCAATTACATAAACTTCATTGTGTATGAAACAGGTATCCCGCAGGGCTCACATTACTATTTTGTTTTCTTTTGCAATCCAAACCACAGTCATTTGTCGAGAGGAAATGACTATGTAATACTATATTTCGCGGCGTAAACTAGCCATAAGTTTCTTAACCTGTTACGTACTATTAATGAAACCATTAAATAAACATTTTAAAATTAAATTGATACATAGGACTAACACAGATTACATTTCAGCAAATATTTCAGAATATGGAAGTTACAGTATTTTAACTGTACAATATTTTACAGTATTCATAACAGTTTGACTTTGAGGAGCAGTTGATTTCATCTGCTTGA
>JAGDQP010057535.1:0-12726 GCA_022664845.1 Lepisma saccharinum | reverse complement strand
TGTGTGTGTATGTATGTGTGTGTGTGTGTGTTTGATAAATAAGGTAGTAACAGAGATTTCTTACGTAGCGGGACGTTGTAGATTTACACAAAAAAATATTAAAAAGGTTTTTAAAAACATACTTTTCTTAAACAATTCGTACTAAAAAGTAAAAATAATTTTCTTTATCCATGCCTATAAAAAAAGAACATGGGCGCGCTTTCATATAGTCACTTTATATACTTTTCAATTGACACCCCCTGCAATGATTCTAAAATACATTACTTATTGATTCAATGTAAGGTTATTGTAAATTCAGCTATGATATGTATATGACCGAAAGATATGAATAAAATGAAGCAAAGAGTTCCTAAACCAAAAGGGATAAAAAATCAAAACTATAAAAAACTGATAAAACATTTGAAAACGAATGTCAATAATGTAAATAGTGCCTACCCGCACGAATATTTCAGTGTGGAACTATATTTTACGCCGGAAGCCAAATCTGTTAACAACTTATCTATATAAACCCTGTATGTATCCCGGGGAAGAATTCACAGTTTCACATGAGACTCCCTATATATGCCCTGCTCACCTCCAGGGCAAGCGCTGTAACGTGACAGGGCTTCTTACGTAACACGTGCACTGTAAATACAAGTTAAAAAGCCCCCCTTTGCTAGGTCGCCTTTGTGAGATACTGATAAAGACGTCGGCTTCTTGAGTGAAAGGTCCCGGGTTCGAATCCTGCCTGGGACACACTTTTTCTTATTTCTTTCAAAATATATTTTCATATGTACATTTTTGTTATTAATAATTGCTTTCTTGCATTTTTCGTACATTATCTTAAATTAGTGACCATGGGAACTTAGAGGTTAGGTAAAGTTAGTTGCGGTCATGTATCTTTACACTTTTTGTTCTCATATACGCAGTGTTTAAAGTGAGCCGGACCGGACTCTAAGGGCGTTGCGGTAAGAAATATAGAACCGGAGCGGTCTTCCTGTAAGAATAAACAGGAAGGGTACTTTTGTGTCACTATAGTTCTTTTATGATTGTAGCGAAATGACCCTTGTCAGAAAGCAGTGTTTTCTTTATTGAAAACTGTCACAAGGACATATTTTTATAATACCTAAGAATAAATATATTTTTCTTTTATCTGAAATTTAATATCGCGTAGCCACGCGTCATGTCGAACAGTGAGAATTAAAAACAGCTTAAGTCTAGTTATCCTTCCTCACTGTCCGTGTGACAAATTTTTCCAGAAAAATAAGTTATCCTCAGGTTTTGTGCAAAACCTTGCCTTTATGTGCGACACTTGAGGAGAAATGAAAAACGTATCGTAGCAATCTATTACTTCCTGAAGCTCGCAGATTCACAGTAAAATACACTACCAGGTTGACGAGTGTGAAAACTTATTCTGGATCACATTACCAATCTGCTGCCTCTGCCAGTCAATCATGCCTCTTGAAAGAAGTAATGGATGAGAATGTCACAGTAAATCCGAGCACGTTTATTCAAGCTCTAGTGGATTGACTTCAAGGAAGAATGTACGGCATGATCGGGACTTAAGCCAGGGCAAAGAAATTAGAACCAGTAACCACTTATCAAGGTTTTCAGAGTAGAGACGTGAGTAGAAATCCGGCAAGGAATTGCAATAGTGACTTTTGGTCAATGACAATACTGTTCCGGTAAGAATTCTCATCCACTTCAAACATTATACGTATGTCACAGTTCTTTTCGTCGGAGCAGAGAACAACTGTCTCCATTTCCAAGCCGAGCGAGCAGGGGCTTTGTGCAGAGCCTCGTGAAATCATTTCTTCCTCGGGCTCTAGCTCGAGTTGACCTCTGGTTGGTCTCTAAGGAGACAAGCAGAGTAATCGAACAATGTCAAGACTAGTCTTCAGCCAAGCAGGCAATCAGTATTACAGACCTCCACACGCCTTCAGCCAGCAGGCAGGGGTTTACAACTTTTCTCTAGTCTCTGAACGCCTTCAGCCAGGCAGGTAGAGACAATTAACCTATCCTAAGAATAGCCTCACGCCTTCAGCCAGGCGGGTGATCGTTCTCCTTGATCCGCACGCCTTCAGCTTGGCAGGCAGGAGTACTCAACGTTCCTTGGTATAATACACGCCTTCAGCCAGGAAGGCGTATGCTATTGCTCCAGCTTCAAGCACGCCTTCAACCAGGCAGGCAAGAACCTTCACCCCATCCATAGGACGCCGGCACGTTTTGCAGCTAGGCGGGCAGTCGTCCACCTTGCTCCCTCACACCTTCCGCTAAGCAGGAAGGAAAACTTGTCCATCCTTGGTGTATTGCACGCCTTCAACAAGGGAAAAATACACTACTCATCCTCTCTTTATAGCTATCTTTGTTTCCGTTTGTCTTCATGTATTGCTAATTACAGAGTATTGACTTCCAGCATTATCCGCGTGGTAAATCACATACCCACAAAGCAGTGGCAGTAATAGGTTTTTAGGTATTTTCTCTCCTGGGGGCAACATCTAGTGAATCTCTCCTCGCGGTACTTTAACATATTGGAGCCCAGCTAAGAGGTTCGAAGAAACCGAGCAAAATATACCGTAATGAAACAGTAAAAGGTTGAAAGAGGAATGTAACTCCAGAAAGACTGTCCAGACAAACAAGAAAGATCCTTGGAAGACTGTCCAATTCAAGAGATTTAGGAGTAGGCAATCCTCGTCAGTATTCCGAGAAAATAGGGAGAAGATAGGACCAACCATTAGAAGAAGAAAATGGATAAAAAGAAGAAAGAAAAAGCTCAAAAACACAACCTGGAAGAAAGAGAAAAATGGGGAGAAGGAGAAAGAGAAAAAGGAAAAGATAGATGCCTAACAAAGTAAAGAAACTGGTACAAATGCAAGCACAACAGAGAAGCAAACCAATAGGTCCAATTCTCAAAAGAGAGTATTTTACGGGACTTTGACCTGATTGATAGGTCTTGATAAATGTTTTAATACGACGCGTGACGGATGGAGACATGATTCTTCGATGATACTTTAGCCTGATAGATAGGTTTCCTCTATAAAAAAATATGGTTACCAGGAATAGTCCATGGTAAACGCAATAATCTGTATAATTCTTCTAAAGTCACCGGGAGTTCACTGAATATATACTCTAACTTCCAGGTATTATCTTCCTAACTGTTAAGAGAATGATAAGAAGAAGAACTGCATTTTACAACAATGTACAAAAGATGGTAAGATTAATAAGATACGGTCAGTTTTGAATTTAAAATCGAGATAAGAAGCTTCTAATTCCCAACACTTCCAAATTGGCGCGAGAGATAACCAGGATTACTGAAAAAAATCCTATCGTTTCATGTGACATTCTGGTGAGGATTCTTGCTCAGTCAAATATGGAAAACTCAAATCAGCTAACACCACCTTCACTCCCTGATCCTGAGAGAAGCGTACGCCCCGATAGCACCTCGAACTATCGAACTCAGTATTAAGATTTATTCATGAAAGACAGTTATGAAGACTGCTTCAATATAATCTTATATAAAGGAATATTGACATTATCATTTCTATAGAAACGTGCAACAATAACAAGTTACATAAAGCAGGAATGCAGGTAACAAGTAAATAGAACACTATAAAATTGTGATTTAAGCATATTTTATGTAACGATTACAAATGACTTTTCCGGGTGTTATGTAACGATTACACATTTTTACGAAGATGTTAACATTTTAAAAGAATACGAAATACAATTAATATAAAGGAAACACGGCAATGTGACTGCAGCCATTTGGACTTCTACTTCAAAAAAAAAATCTTGTTTCACTTTTTTTTTAATTCTTTAGTTGCTCGGAAGATATCTTTTTTTAAATGACCGAGTCCTCTCCGGCCAAGATCAAGGAAATCCAATCTTTGTCAGACAGCGGTAGGAAATGGCCTCTCTCTCTCTCCTATACCCCGAAACTGAAGAATTTCGATCGAGCAATTAAAAGCATATATTCTTTTTAACTATTGAAGCACGCCCTCCCTTTAGAGAAAGAATCTACATTAGGGTTTCCTTTTTTTACTTCGAAGAATACACCCTTTTTAAGTTAACAGCAATATTCGAAGGGCTGATTCCAAACTAAGATAGTTGTAGGTAAGATATATAAATATTCAGGCAACGCTGCAAATTTAACATCTAATGTAAATATTAGGTTAGGAATTAGCAACACAGCATAAATATTAGGACATGATAGGCTTTAGCTATAATATATTATGTTAGGACAAATATTGACCAGTTTCGTTTATGCACGAATAATAAATAACAATAGGTCACAACAGCAAACACTTTTCTCACTGTCAGATTTTCAAGAAGTGAAAACATTTTTATATATACAAGAACGCAATCAACGTTTGCTTCTTTCCGCGAAGCATTTGCTGCATGAGTTAATATTACAAGTTAGATAAAGAAACAAGGTACTTACGCTAGTCCAGAATCAAAAAGATTCTATTCTCAACCGTCTGGATTTCGATCCACGGAAGATCGTGGAATTCTTGCACGTAATTATCTATACTAGTTAATACAAGCCGAAAGAAACGCACGAGCCGTTCTCGTATTAATTCAGGCTCTATTTCTAAAACCTCACCCTTCTCTAGATAGAAATCATGCATACGATCTTCACTTTGAACTGGAAACAATTCCCGAAAAATATGTTCGTCACAATCGTGCTGCACCAGAAAGTTTGCGAACTCTTGATCAATGGCGATCAATGTTTGGATACGGCGGAAACCTGCCATATTTTAATCAGTTACTAGCAAACTTTACGAAGAATTTATTTTACAAGAGACAATATTATACCCATGAGAAAATTATACGATGATCAAAGAAAAGAAGCTTCAGGAACAAAATGCTGCTGCAGCACGTCTAGATCACATGTTCAATGTCAACATTACTAGCTTAATGTAATGAATTGCATGAACAGTTAAGAGCATACACTGCATATTATATATAGATAATTATAAGTTTTTTTCTTTAAAGAAAATATTATATTATATGTATTAAATATTACTTAGCTCTTAAGATCAGATTTTAAGGCACACGTTTTCTTTCTTTTCTTTTCTAAAAAGAAAACATGATCACTATCAAATACGCTATTACAGCCCTAGCTTTTGTCATAAGAACGACAGCATTGCCAACCGACAATTATCATGAAATCATTTTACCCCAGTTTGGAACCATATTGACAAATAAGGGAATAGCAGTCAACTCACATACAGAGGTTTTCATCGCAGTAAGTTCCAATTTGAACTAGAGACCACTTATCCTTCTAAAGAGAACTGTGTTGAATTGAATACGATCAGAACACAACAAAAGGGCCGAAAAACATTTTTTTCGAAACATGGAAGACACAATTCCATGTCATTTTAAAATTTCCGCTACTCAAACCATTTCATGTGTAAACAACACACATTCTAAGCGTAACATATTCAATTTTCTTCTAGGACTAGGATTTTTCGGACTGGGAATAGCAAATATGGTCCAGCAGCATTGAACTGGCGTCATCAGTAAAACAGCTCCGTCAACACGACAACTTGTTAACATCTGAGCTAAACACCATGAGAGACAATCTTAACCAAGAAATAAGAATTGTTAAGAATGTCATTTAACAGATGAAAATGCCCTTCTTGGGCTCCACACACTATTACTCAAAAGTTCCCTGCTCTTCAGCCAGGCAGGCGAATACTATTGCTCCAGGTTCAAGCACGCATTCAACCAGCCAGGCAAGAACCTTCAACCCATCCTAATGACGCCAGGCGGACAGTCGTCCACCTTGCTCTCTCAGGCCTTCAGCTAGGCAAGAAGGAGAACTTGTCCATCCCTGGCGTACTACACGCCTTCAGCCAGGCAGGTATACACTACTCATCCTCTCTTTATAGCTTTCTTTGTTTCCATATGCCTTCATGTATTGCTAATAACAGACTATTGCCTTCCAGTATTTGCAACAGTCCAATCCGGATGTTAGCCTCAGCAACTCAGCGAACAAGCACGGTTCTGCGGAACAAAGTGAAGTTATGGGACTGCAAGGAGAAGAGACCATGCTCCCTGAGTTCCACTCCTCACAAAGAGAAGCGGTCACCCAGAAAGGTTATCCCTCAAGGTGCAGGCGAAGGAATATGAGCTACCTGTTCCAGACTTCCGAAGATATATGGTCACCCGTGTCCCACAGGTTGTAGAAAGATAATGTGAGCTACTGGTTCTGAGTATCCGAAGAGAATCGGTCGACAGCGGCCCAAAGGTTATGAACTGGAGTTGGTGAGCTACTGATTCCATTCCTGCGAGGAGAGACAGTCGCCCGCGGCCCACGGGTTTGGGAAGGTAAAGATGGGCTACTGGTTCTGGACCCCCGAAGAGATAGGTCGACGCGGACCACATGTTATGAACGATGCAGGAGTGTCGCAGATTCCGTACTTCGAAATGAGATACGGTCGTCCATAGTTAGCTTTAGGAAGGGAAGGAAAACAAAGGAAGAATGCCCACACTGCGATGTATTCGACGCTTCAAGTTCCATTCCTCGTTGAGAAGCAATCACTTGAGAAATCCCACGAAACTCAAGAAAATAAAAATCACGTGTTTCGTAGAATTGCCTGCTTTATTGGTACGAAAGCAAAAACCACTATTTCCACCGATTTCATTGATCTAACGGTCTAACGGCCGGGTACATGTTCGTTCGGGTTATAGAGAAGCATACATTAAATTATAATGACTATCCTTTTACACAATCAAATAATTATAAATATAGATATTAGTTAACATCAAGAAAATTGCAATAGGATCTTATTTATATTACCAGTTAATCGACATCAAAAGTTCTTTTAGAAAGTATTTGGAAAATAACAAAAGGAATTACTGAATGTTGCAAGCTGGTGCGCCATCTCTTGGATTACTTATTGTATACAGATTATATGTATTACATTGAAGTTAAATGAACAAGTCGCTCTTGAGCACTGTTACATATAGCGCCCGATCGTGGCTCCGAACCCTTGGCACATCTTGCACTACACTAGCACTATATACATATGTACACTTATAACTAGTCTCTGAGGTTATAGTTTCGTAAAAGTCATTGCCCTATCACATATCAGCATGTAAATCATTCAGGGATAAAGACCCTGCGGTAACAATATACATATGTATAACAAACACAGCTTGACTTTTCTCAACGACATCTGAGTCTTAGATAATCGACGCCTTTCCTGGACAAGAGTCAATCCCAAACATTAACGACTTCTGAGCTTCTGTTTCACTCTAATCTGGTTAATTTTCTTACGTACATTTGCTGGGTTTAAGCGTGGTCTTCATCTCTTCCACTTGAACCATTGTTGGTTTGTTCTAACTTCTTCATCCTGGGACTTGGTCTCTTCTTTAGATCAAAATAATGGCACAGTGTGGGAATGCGATAGCAGTCTTGTTTCGCAGCTCCAATCAACAATGATGTTCTTGCGCGAAGATGTGAACGAATTCTGAAGATAGGACACGTCTTCTTTTTTTCATCAGGGAAAGTCACCACATGACATCCAAGCAGGGTAGAATTCTCATATGTGGTTCGAACGTCTTTGAGGTTGCTAGTGGATACGCCGCACCAGTCCAATTCATAATGCTGTTTCCGACCATAAAATTCATTTTATCTTTATCTTATCTTAACCAGTCCAATTCATAAGTGACACTTCTTCCCCAAAGTCGGAGGATATAGCTTCACAGTCCGTAAGCACTTCCCTTGCCGGTTCCATTTCATTTTCACACTTTGGGGCTCGGCAGGTCATCTCCTCGACGCGTCGGTTGTTCACTTCTTTCTGCGTTCCCTTACGCCGGTTTGCCATACCTTCTAGCTCCACTCCAGGGGACTCTTCACATTCTATCTTATCCTTGAAGTCTTACCTCCTTGACCCTACCCTTAAACTTCTCTAACTGTGTCATAGTCTCATCTCGTTCCGTTCGCGTGTAGTTTCATTTTGTTTCGAGTTTCTTTTGAATATCGCTCACTTTTTAATCCAACCACTCGATACGTGACGTTAAATCATTTCGATTTTCTGCTGCTAATGATTTAATTTCATTTCGAATTCTCCCTCTTGTTTTACGTGAAGCTTCATTTTGTCCGACTGGAGTTCCATCTTCTCATTCAGCTTCCGTTGCCACATGCAAATAACACATGCACACACAAAAAAACTACAAAAATGGAAAGAAAAGGTAACAGCCTATATACACATGTACAATAAAACTGATAACAGTCTCATCACGCACACTCAAGTTTAGGTAATACCTTCCTCCAAACCTCAAGGAGAATTATCTGGCGTTGTCGCCTCTTGTTCCGTCCCGTCCTTCGGCGAAAGTTCTTGATCTCTGTTATCCGTTAACGGTTGGTCCTTAAACCTTCTGGGCTGTTTCCATTTTGAGTACCTTCTACGGTTATCGTAACGGGGATATGTTGATCTGTCGTTTCTGTTTGTGTCTCCTCTCGAAGTCTCTGTCATGTGGCATCTCGACTTCATTAATGTCGCTACTTTACTAATAACCTTCTCTTCCCCCTGATACTGCCCACCCTGGGTTCTAGTAGGTGCTTTCTTCGATTCCAGAGAATCGTGAATTAATTCTAATCTGCGTACGGATTCTAACATTTCCGGGTAGGTCATGTTTCTGTCACTAACTGTCTCTGGAAAATTACCGGCAAGAGGGGGAATAACGAGTTACAAATCTGGACTTCCCTACTCACTGGATCCAAATCTCATATTTGGAAATATCGAGACGTCACAAACTGCTTCACTCCTTGGTCGGTTTTAGGGTTAAAGGGCAAGGTCCTGAACTGGGTCAATCTAGCATAACTAAACTCGTCCGAATGGTAATGGTTCAGGCTACAATCGCCTAAAGGTTTGGTAGTTTTAAAACCGATGAACATTTGTTTGGAACCAGGAAAGTACTGGATTCTTCAAAACAAATGATAGGATCTCTAAAAATCTAGTAGGGGGAATCCCTACGCGGACTGCCTCTCTTTCAAACTGGTTCAGGGAGCTACGAGCTGTCCCATCTCCGTGAATTGGTGGGTAACATGTAAAAGATTTGAGCACCGAGAGACGAATACGTGGACACATCTCAGCTCGGTCGTTCTATCTCTGTTTCCGTCCTTTATAAATGTAATGGTGTCTTCTCTCGTCTCTCACATGTTTATTCAGCCTTCTGTGTCTAGAACCTCGTGCTTAACCCTGACTGGATCCACTACTCCTATTCGAAAATCCACTCTCACCCTCAGATGATGATGACTGCCATTTTTTCTGCTCCTAATGGGGGGTGAACAACTTTTACAACTGCACGGGTGATTTTCCCTATCCTCTTTGCTCTGCATTGGTACACTCGAAGGTATGTCACCAATACCTCGAAAGATCCTAATACACCGCATCTCGGAAACGGTCCTACGTGACTGGGGAAAATCGCTATCTCTGTTGAGCACAGCGTCCTTGAGGATTCCCATTTCATATTCATCTATTGTCATACGCCACCTAACATCTTCCATCTCATCGACTAACGGACAGGACGGCATTAGCTTCTCCCAGAGTTTTTTTCACGGCTCCTTCCATTTGAGTGCACTTCACGGCGAGTGCACGGGCTTCCTTGCTTGCCATCTCCATCTCTGAACACTTCACAGTGACAAAAGTTTCCACTTCCTCGACTATAGTTTGAACATTCAGTTCATCGGCTCGCACCTGGTCGATGTCCTTCTGTACTTCACTTATCTCACCATCAACATTTACTTTCCATTCCTTGATTTGATCGGAAATTCACCCTATGTGGCTCTTCACAATCGTCGTGGATTCTTCACACCACTTTTTAATATCGTCAACCTGCAATTTTATCTCTATACGATTGGATTCTATCTTCATACCCAGCTTCTGCATTTCATTTCGAGTTTCATCCACATGTGACGTCAACTCGTTTCGAGTTTCATCCAAACGTGATGCCAATTCGTCTCGAATGCGCAGCTCCGACTGCTTCATATCGTTTCGAGCTTTCCTCATTTCAATGAGTAATTGTTCCAGGATAGCGTTACTAATTCTTTCAATCCTCCATTTCCTTTACCTATTTCTCTCATACTGTCCTTTTTTATCGGGGATTGATCTTTCTCCTCCTCTTCTTAATTTCTTCTTTGACAAACACTCGTTCCACGGGAAGATTCGGTGCAGCAGTTTCTTCCTTCCTCCATGCTTCTGGGATATTTTCTTCCTGTTCCACCTTTGTTTCGACGTCTTCAACAATCTCTTCACTCACTGACGCATCAACGGCCATGTCCTTGATTTTTTGCTCACCACTGATACCACCCATCTTCGAATACCTTGATCACTCACTACGTAACACTGCAGTCCACGAGATCGAGACTTCACTCGTTGCTCAACAGATGTCACAACTAAGTCTCATAATCTTTATGCAACAGTCCAATGCGGATGTTGGCCTCAGCAACACAGCGTGCAAGCACGGTTCTGCGGAACAAAGTGAAGTTGTAATCTATTAAGACGAAGACAAATATATATCTTCCTGGTCCGTATTTATTATAGGGTGCTGAATACTTCGCTACTTAGAGGAGTCTGTGATATCTATCAACAAATTACCGGTTTTAGATCATAAGATTCTTTCTTCTCAACGTGTGGTTGCTTCGAGGGGCAGTGAGATGAAGATGCCCTCTTGTAGGTACTCTGGCCTTGGCACAAGAGTGGAGCCTACCTCCATCAATATTCTTTAAGCCAAGAGTGTTCACTCTTGCAAGAAAGACGATAGATAAAATAAAAAACAGGTTATATTAGGAGACATTTACTATAACGAGATTCACATCCCGTTAATGATTATATCATTGAGTTCTTTCTCCTTACATAAACTTACATTGATGTTTTACATACATTAGTTATACATACAGTTTCAAGTTTGTCTCTTTCATCTAATACCTATAACAGAAAATGTGACTCATATCAGCTCAGATACAAAACATAATATTATTATGTACAAATATTGATCTCTACCATTTGATATCATATGCATGTTCCTCTTACTTTTGGTACGTCATCTAGCGTCCTCATTCTAATTAGCTTATTTACTTACTCCAAACAAACGACAACTCGCACCGAACATTAACATGGATTGCACATTCTCCTTCGTTATTATACCGGTATCTATGTCTTTAAATTAACAGCACTAGCAGCTATTCGTTCTTTTATGTAGAAATAACTTCATTCACATCGCTGGAAAGACATAATTTCGCTTTGTAAGTAGTTCTGATATGTTGTGCTTAACTTACATAATATTGGTGTTCATTCTAACGTATCATGTTCTTACAATCCTGTAATCTGTAGTCCCACATTATAAAGTTAGTTAGTTATATAACTTTGCTTAATAACTTGCCCTTTACGTATTTATTATCAGATCATCATTTGCGAGTTGTCTTTGATCAACTTTCGCACTTGTCATTCAGCATCGTCCAAATCATATTACGCCCGGATAAACTTCGATATATATCATCTATCTTAAATGATCATTATCTGTACAAGCAACTGGACAAGGCAGCTGGACAGACGACGTATCAAAGTTATAGGACTGCAAGGAGGAGAGACCATGCTCTCTAAGTTTCGTTCCTCGCAAACAGAAACGATCACCCAGAAAGGTTATCACTCTTTGGTGCAGGAATATGTGCACACAGAAGGAATATGTGGTGTAGGAGAAGGAATATGAGTAACTGGTTCCAGACTTCCGAAGAGATATGGTCGCCCGCGACCCACAGGTTGTGGAAAGATAATGTGAACTACTGGTTCCGAGCCTCAGAAGAGAATCGGTCGCCCGCGGCCCACAGGTTATGAACTGGAGTTGGTGAGCTACTGGTTCCGTTCCTCCGAGGAGAGACAGTCGTCCGCGACCCACGGGCTGTGGGAAGGTAAAGTTGAGAAACTGGTTCCGGACCTCCGAAGAGATATGTACGATGCAGGAGTGTCGTAGATTCCGTACTTCGACATCAGATACGGTCGTCCACAGTTAACTTTAGGAAAGGGAGGCAAACAAGGGGAAAATGTCCGCACTGCGATATATTCGACGCTGCAAGTTTCACTCATCTTTGAGAAGCAATCACTTGAGAAATCCCATGAAGCTGAAGATAATAAAAATCACGTGTTTCGTAGAATTGCCTGCTTTATTGGTACGAAAGCAAGAACCACTATTTCCACCGATTTCATTGATCTAACGGTCTAACGGCCGGGTACATGTTCGTTCGGGTTATAGAGAAGCATACATTAAATTATAATGACTTCCCATTTACATAGTCAAATACTTATAAAAAAAAGATATTAATTAACATCAAAAGAAATGCAATGATCTTGTTAATATTATCAGTTAATTGACATCAAAAGTTCTTTTAGAAAATATTTGGAAAATAACAAAAAGAGTTATAAAATGTTGCAAGCTGGTGCGCCATCTCTTGGATTACTTATTGTATACACATTGGAGCTAAATGAACAGACACTCTTACCCCTTTTCCGCGTTCAGTAAATCCCACACCCAGAAAGCTGGGACAGTAACAGTTTTTTAGGTATGTTCTCTCCTGGGAGTCCACATCTAGTGAATCTGGTGGATAACGACAGTCTCTTCTAGCGACGTATCACCCCATGCTTTCCTTTTTAGTAATGCATAAACAAAGTTATTTTTTTACTTTTTAGTACGAATTATTTCAGAAAGTGTGTCTTTAAAATGTATATATATATATATATA
>JAGDQP010057534.1:0-12726 GCA_022664845.1 Lepisma saccharinum | reverse complement strand
TTGTAAGATTCGTATTTCGGGTAGAAACCAGTCCGTTTGTATGTGAGGAAACGTAAAAATTTGCTTTGTACGTGTTCGATCTTCTGGCAACTAGCTTTCATAGAGGGATTCCATATAAGTGAGGCATATTCAAGTTTGGACCTAACATAGGAATAGTAAAGAGTTTTCAAAGTGCTATCATTTGCAAATTCTTTGGTTGTCCTAACAAGAAATCCTAGGTTTCTATAAGCATCATTGATTATATTTACCACATGTGGCGAAAAGGTTAGTTTACTATCGAATGTAACACCTAAATCTTTAATTGTATCCAATTTTTTTAAGCTTATTCCATTGATCGAGTAAGTGAAATCGTAAGTTTTTTCCCGTCTGCTATAGGTCATGGCTTTACACTTACCAATATTTATTTCAAGTCTATTCCTAGAACACCATTTCGGTATACTGGTCAAATCCTGTTGAAGCAGTAGACAGTCATCCAATGACTTTACATTGACAAATATTTTTAAGTCGTCTGCAAACAACAGCTTACGAGAATTTTGAATATAGTGTGGTAAGTCATTAATAAATAATAAAAACAGAAGAGGACCAAGATTAGATCCCTGAGGAACACCGGAACCGACATAAAAGCAATTGGTTTTATATTCTTTATATAGAACGGATTGTCTACGGTTACTTAAATAAGACTTGAAGAAATGGATCATAGAAAGATTAAAACTGAATGTGGAAAGCTTTTGAATTAGTATATTATGGTCTACAGTATCGAATGCTTTTTTAAAATCCGTGTATACAACATCTACTTGTTCTTTGTTGTCTATGGCGGAAGCTATGAAGTCTGTAATTATAGCGAGATTAGTTACAGTAGACCTTTTCTGTAAAAAAGCCATGTTGATATATTGAAAGTACCGACTTAACATGCTGCATGACCTGATCATAAATGACACTTTCAAATACTTTAGCAACCGTTGACAATATGGCTACAGGACGATAGTTGTCAACTTTATTTTTATTGCCTGCTTTCGGAACTGGACATATAATTGATTCTTTCCACATATCCGGAAATACACTTGTTCTTATTGATAAATTAAATAACGTATATAGCGGTTCTTTAAAAATATCACTACAACCCTTCACGATATAGGCTGGTATATTATCAGGCCCAACTGCCTTATTCGGTTTCAGTTCTGTATGGCCTTTTGAATGTCACTTATACTTATTTCTAAAACGTGGAATAAGTTCTGACATTCCTCCTGCGAGTCTTCATCAAGTATATTGTCAGTCGTTTTAATTGAGGAAGATTTATTGTAGATAGATTGAAAATACTGAGCGAAAGCAGTGGCTACCTCATCGTTGCCAGTCAGGTTCTGTCCCTCATATAGCATGGGTATTGGAGAAAGATGGCGTGATTTACTTTTGATATAGGACCAGAAGTGTTGTGGATCTTGTGTTATATTATTTTCAGCATTAGAAATAAACGCATTATGTGCTTTTTCAATTTCCCGTTTCACTTCCTTACGTAATCTGCAGTACTCTTTATAGTGTTATTGATGTTCGGTCGTTCCCTCCCCCTTAAGCCATTTAACTCGTTGACGCCATTTCATTTTTATTTTGTCTATTATACTTTTTGTAAACCAGCAAGGAAAAGTTTTTGTCGTTGGTCATTTTTTTGGAATACACTTTTGAAATATTGCATAAATTACTTTATAAAACTCATCAACTGCTTCATTCACATCCGTATGTTTTTTTAACTTTTGCCAATCTACTTTAGATAATTCATTATAAAGATATACATAATTCCCTTTCTGAAAATTGAACCCTAGTAAATTTCTTTTGTTTCTGAGTTTAGGTGATCGAACGCGTGGAAAACTTATACAAAGTGATGGATGGTAAGCATCCTCTTTAACTAATGGATATAGTTCTCTAACTACTGTTACATTTGGAATGTTACTGATTACTAAGTCTAACGTTCTCCCTAAGCTATTTGTAACATTATTATGTGATTCTATGTCATGATATAACATAAAATGATAGAGACTCTGGCATTTATTTGTTGATTGAGCCAAATCAAAACTTTTGCTGGTAATGGAGGGAAGATTTATATCACCAACAAGGAGAACAGTGCTACCTATTATGCAATTAATTTCAATAAAATGAAAAAAATATTCATACAATGAAATATCATAGTTTGGTTCAAAACACACGACACATATGTAAAGCGGTTTGGAATTTAACATTGTTTTCACAAGAATACCCTCAGGGTCCTGTTCAGTAACAAATACTTGAGTGACATCCAGGCCCCGAACTTCCAGTAAGACCCCTCCCCCTGTTGTTTTCCCACTGTTTTGGTAGTCTCTGTTTCTACGATAAACTCTGTATCTATTATCAAAAAATTCAGAATCAAAATAATCACCAGATAGCCAGGTCTCTGTTATTGCTACAAAGTCATAATTGTTTATTGAAATGTTTCTAGAGAATTCACATGCCTTACTTCTGAGTGATCTCGCATTCATATAGTACATTAGAAAATGCTCATTGGGTACGGTATTATTAGTACAACTACCTGTATTTGTTCTTGGTCCATCACTGAACACATTTTTAAGAGTCTTACCTTGTCCAAGGTCAGTATCCTTTCCTTGTCAATAAATGCTATTTTGACCGCCCCTTCCTCTTCGAGCAGCATTTCTTGTTTGTCTGGATGGTTGAGACTCTCCGACACTTGTCGCCGTAGGCTCAGCAGGAGACCACGCAAAAGAGATAGTATTTCTTTCCCCATCTAGATCCTTTGAAGCACTCCCTTTGTTCACATTCACTGAGCACGCACAAACAATATCTTTTAACCTTCTTTCGTCTTCGTTTCGCAGATTCTCCAAAGTGTAAGACTTCCCATCGATATTAAGTTTATCAAATTGCAATCTCGCCCGTTGTCCACGTTCCTTAGCCTGAATTCGGTAGCCGTTAAGTTCTCTCCTAATGTTCCTGACAGCGAACGAAAAATCTTCACTTATGCGCACGGGTGTCCCTTTAGCACGATATGCACTTTTCAATATTTCTTCTTTCCTTTTGTAAAATGAAAACTTAGCAATGATCGGTCTGTTTTTTCCCTTACCCAGTCTGTGCGATCTGTCTATATCGAACGGATTCAGTTCAATTTGAAGCTTCTCTTTAACAAAGGCTTTAACCAATCTTTCACAGTCCTCCCAAGATTCATTTTGACCTTCCTCAATATTATAGAAAATTAGATTGTTTCTGCGCGAGAAATTTTCAAGTTTATCAATCAGCCTATTATTAGTTTCTAATTGATTTTTAAGTTCTATATTTTCTTGCCTTACTATTTTTAATTCACCAGCCAAGTCGTCTAAGCGTTTGCTTAACTCATTTGTTGTTGTACATAAGTTTGATATTTTTCTGTCCATGACATCGAGTTTAGAAATAACATCCTCTAGTGTGACAGGACCCGGATTTAACTCTATATTACCGATTACCAACAATATGGCAAGTACTAGTCCCACGAAGTATAAACTTTCCGTTGAGACAATTCGTTCACACTGCTTGCGGGGACACTTTAGTCGCACTCTCCCACACCACAAGCCTATTCTCACACGCCAAGTTTGGGTATCTGTCCCCATGTTGTCACAGTTCACTACGTTCAGGAGCTTCCCGCACACACAACCTCTCTCAAGGACGACTAAACTATCATATCATATCAACAGGAAGACACAGGACGTCAAACGTAGACACATCCTTAAGAAAAAGCAGCTTCAGAGCAATGCATCCACCAGTGGACTTCATTAGACATTAAATTTTAATTTCTTTCCTTTTTTTTATAAAAAATGTTCTCTAATCCAATATTTTGTAGATGTCCCTGTGCTTCATGTTACAATGTTTCCATTCGCTTTCCCAGAAATTGTCAAACAGAAGGGAGCTTCTTGCATCTGCATGACGTCACATTGAGAAGATCCCGAGCTTCTGTCATTTTTCAGGGGAGACTGCGTTTATGGCAGGACCGAGAGAAGAGAGAAAGCGGTCGCCGGTCTACGGATCTTGATTACCGTCATGAATAACCATGCAACTATGAAGACTTCAAAATATGAATTTCAAGATAAACTTCTACATTCACCAAGAAACTTCTCTGACGTATCTATCATAGGTTTCTTGACATCAACAGTGGTTATTCTATCCAAAAGACAAGGCTACATTCTTAATCATATTGGGCCTTTCGTCTCTGTATGTACATACAAAATCCTTTGCTCACCTTTTCCTACTAAACCTCACGCTTCAGCTTTACATGTATATAGATCGACATCCGTACAACACATATGACAGACCCAACATCACTTGATCTAAAAAAAACAAATCCCCTTAAAATACATGACCGAGTTTTCCAGAGATCTACTGTTCAAAAATGTGTAACAATCAATTGTTTTTTTAACAAGGTAACATCGACACATTTTACACATTAACTTTTATTCCTATTATTTGGATTTATCTCGCCATCTTACACAAGAATGATCTAGAGAAATATATTAAAAGGGTTCAAGAAGGAGAGTTTAATATTGTAAAATATATATCTTCCTTTGCTTTTCATGATGTATAGAGTTCCTTACCACAGACCTTTTTTAACGACAGGCGCAGAACTACTGCAACCATTCTTAATCTCTATGTCACTCTGCAAGGGGCGTGTGATGATCTGAGAAAAGTTACAAAATATTGCATTAAGATTTGTAAATTTCAATCTAATGGAAACTGAAGATCATTCGCAATTATCCTGTGCTTATAAACTGTCTTTCGTGATTTTAAAGATAAGCAGTATTACGCTTGCAAAAGCAAAGTCAGTTTCGGTTTATCAGGAGATAAAAATCATTAAGGAAATGTCGCGAAAAATCAGTTGTCTGAGCGATATAATGATTGGTACTAATAGACACCTTTCGGCTGGACACGCCGGAACAGAAACTACAAGAAGAAACTGCTACTATAATCTGGCTCGTTCTGCCTCTCAGGGCAACTATCAGGGATCTTAGCGATACTCACTGGGAACATTCTGAGTTAGATTTCACGTAGAGCTAAAAAAAAAGTCCTACTCTACAGCGAGCCTCCAGATGTGTCGTGGAGCTCTGAACAGAGCTAGTTTAACAAGTGCTTACACGCCTTTCTTATATATTTCACAAGAAAAACTGTTATAAACAGAGCTGCAGTCGAGAGTATACGGAGGTATACGCCGTATACCCTCTGATTAACCTTACACATCAGCATATACCTTCTGCCAAGATGCATATACCATCTACACAGCAAAAAAATACTCGTGTTGATTCAACACTTTTCGATATCCCAGGGCGACCACTTCTTATTGGGTAATATAACAAACGTGTTAATTTCGTCGGTTCAACACAGTGATTGTGCTAGTATGACACCTTCCAATCTGTTGAATCAGCATTCACAACAAATCCATTGTGTTGAATCAACGAAATCAACACAGTTTATGTTTAACATTTTTAAAAAACGTGGTGGTCGCCCTGGGACGCCGAAAAGAATTGAATTAACAGACATTTTTCGCAGTGTAGCCTCCACATAAAGATTCATAGACTAAAAGATTCTCAGCATATACCCTGTGAAAATTCTAGGACTACAGCACTGCTTATAAATACACATGTGCAAAACAGTTCTTCAAATTACAGTCAACGAAATGATAGAATTAATAATATAGCTTGATTTACAGCCATATATATATATATACGCTCATAAAAGAACATTAATTTCATTTTATTTTAGATATTGCTTCCAAATGTGTGTTGTGTGAGTTTCATATTTAAACTACACATTTTGACCAACAAACGGAGTTACAAGTCCCTCCTTCCATTTCTTTTCCTGAAATGTTTTATTTAATAAATCTTCTTGCGTTTTGTTAATAGTATGGATCTTTACACAATAAATCTTAATCTTTACAGTATGGATCTTCTTGTGTTTTGTGCCTGAAGATACCTCATTATCCCATTAAATTTACTTCACGATAGTCGAACTTACAAAGAAATCTCCTGTGATATAATCATTAACCCGTTAGACAGCTGTTTCTTTTTAACGCTTTCGCTAAGATGAAACATGCTATTTCCCGTATACTACGTGAATGTGAAGCATATAGCACACCTATAAGCCCGTGACCAAGATTCAACCCGTATTTCCTGTGTTCAGACGGTATTCATTTTGTCGTGTTTTTTTTTGTGGGGGGGGGGGGGTCGTCCCACTGTGCGCCTGTCTCCACCAGTGAATAATAGCTCGTTAAGATAAAAGTAGAGCATCTTGACGAAGGTGGTCGGTGACGCAATAACTATTCCGTATCAGGACTCTTACTTGTGCTCTTGCCTGCACCCTAAAAATAATATAGTAGATATAGCGATATTATGGCCAAGTGGACCATAAAATGTGGTTATTTTGGAACCAATACTTTTTATGGTTGCATTGACAAAACTTTTATTGTTAAGCGTGTTTTGTTAATTTATCAATACTGTTATGGTTCTCAACAGCTTGCAATACGCTAATTAACAGTACGTTATTGTTGAATTTACAATCAATCAACCCGAAATGTAGTAGCTTTATTCCTATTGGTATTGTAAGGTTTACAACAACTTGTCTTTGTATTACTAACATTTGCAATGATAATATTATCGCTTCAAATCAGTAAAACCTTTCCCGCTGGGAGATTCAAGTCCGCCTCGCGGATAGGTTCGAACTACAATGTTTGCGTTCTAAAAGTGTAAATTTGTAGACTTTTTTTTTTTTTTTTGCAAAATAGCCACAGTGAAGCCGTGACTACTACCCATTTAAAGGGTTAAGCCCTTTTATTGGGAAGAGATATAATTGGAATATCTAGGTTGGATTGTTGGAGATGGTCTTTGAGATGGTAACGGACCTTGACAATTCTTTACTTTTATTCATAAATTACAGTGGAACATTACGATTTTACATCGTAATCATATATACGGGTAGGTTATACAGGATCATGAAATGAAATGATGAAGTGCGTACACGTCACAAACACGTTTAGGAAGTTAGTTAAGACAAATGCATGTTATCTTCTGTCCCCGGGGCCATTCGAGGACTAATGAGAGACGTGGTGAACCCTGTACGTTCCAGATGGTTTACTGTGCGATTGATGGTGTAATGTGATCTGGTGGATTGGGGTGAGAGAAAGCGGTAAGGTGGAGTACGTCAGAATGGTTGAGGTTGAGAGTATGGAGATAGATGCTGATTAAAAGGGAGAGTGGATTATCGAGCAGGGTTTGCTGATGAGTGTCGTATTTAGCGTCTTGATGCAAAGTATCTAAGAGCAGTGGATGATAAGTTTCGTAACTGTTGGTGATGTAGCGGGTGCGAAGTGTTTCTAGATGAAAGAGAGTATGCGGAAAGTCAATTCTTGCATAGAGGTCGGCGGTGGGGCTAGGGAGTTTAATTCTGTATGCAATTCGAAAAGCGTGACGTTCAAGAATTTTTAGTTTTCTGTAAAAAGATAGAGGTTCGGATAGCCATGCTGTGTGTCCGTATGTTAACACTAGGCGGAGGAAAGCTTTATACGTGTTTAGGATGGTTTTTGGTGCTAATCCCCAGGTTGTGCCAGTTAAGCGCTTCAGTAGATTAAGACGGTTGTAGGCTTTTGTGGTTATGTACTTTAGGTGCGGTGTCCAGGTAAGATGATAGTCGTATGTTAGTCCTAAATACTTAACAGTATGAGATGGTTGGATTGGAGTGTTCTGAACATGAATTGAACTCGTGGGTTGCGTTGCACTTGTGATCTTTGTTTTGGAGGCAGGAAGGCTATTGCTTGAGTTTTGGCGGCGTTTATTTTCAATTGCCATTTAGAGCACCAGTCACTGAAAGCGTCAATTGCAGTCTGCATGGTTCTGTTGATCTGCTGGATAGTTTGGGCGGTTGCTAAAAATGCTGTGTCATCGCCATACTGATAAAGGTGAATGTTAGGTAGTAAGGGAGGGAAATCGGTGCAGAATAGGATGTAAAGTAAATGTGACAAAGCTGAACCTTGTGGAACTGCTGTATGAAGAAAGATCGGAAAGGAATAAGTATCATTGATATTGACGTAAGCAAGTCGGCCAGTGAGAAAATTCTAAATATATCGGAGGTATGGGAGAGGGAGGTGAAGTTGTCGTAATTTATATAGTCCGTGATGCCATACTTTATCAAAAGCTTCTTCTAGGTCAAAGAGCACAAGGGTGGAGGATTTACAGGTATTGAAGTGATTGATGAGTCGTAATATTTGATCCTGGATGCTGTAGCCGGGTCTGAAGCCTGCTTGGTGATCGGGAAGAAAATGGTTGTCGTGAAGGTGAATGTGTAGTTGTCTAACAAGGATGCGTTCGAGGATTTTGCCTAGGGTGGGGATTAATTGGATGGGACGATATGAGGAGACTGATTCGGATTGTTTGTTGGGTTTGAGGAACATCAATGTATTGGAAGTTTTCCATTCTGCTGGTATAAAACCGGTGCGAAGGATGAAATTATATATAGCTGTTATCAGTAGAAGAAGTTGATATGGTCCCTCTTTAATTTGTCGATATGTTATTCCATCCATTCCCGGAGCTGTATTTTTCCTCCGTGTTGTAGTGGTGATGACTTCTTGTACGGTGATTTGTTCGGTGAGAGTCTGCATTTCATTTATTTGATGTTCGATGCTAGGCTGTAGTAATTGCGATGCTAGATTCAGTCGATTGGCACGGTGGTTTCTTTCTATGTGCATGTATGGTGGCGTGAAGATCTTCTGCAAATTCGTTGCCTTTTTCGTTGTCGGACTGAAGTGGTTGACCGAGTTCCAAAAGTGAGTAAGTAGTTTTCGTCCGTTGACCAGTCAACAAATTAAACCTCTTCCAGAATTTTGTTGGATGATCAGTATCCCTTAACTTGTTGCATGTTTTGACCCACTGACGGAGTTTGTAAGCAGTCAGATAGTTATGAACGGTTCTTTGAAGCTGTCGATGCTGTTGTAATGAAATCGGATTTATGGTACGTATGTAGTCTCTGTAGTGTTGACGTGACCGTTGAATGAGAGTTAGATATTGCGGCGGTAGTTTTGGTCGATGAGATGATGTTCTGGTTACTGGAATAAATTTGCTTGATGCGGCGTGAAGAGTCTTTTTGATGTCTTCTACAGCTTGATACAATTCTTCCTCGTTCGTCGGTGCTTGGGGGTGTTCTAAGCGATCGGTGATGAAATCACAATATTGGTTAGAGTTTGCAAGGTCAAATCGGCTAGTGGTGCGGGTTTGAGGTCCTGCGGGTTGTTGGGGAAGATTACGGTGTAAGGTTAACTTTAAAGGTACATGATCGCTGCCTACAGTATCCAGGACGTTTATGGTTGAGCGGTTGACAAGATTTGGTGAAAGAATAACTATGTCAGGAGTTGTTTGGGAGATGGGACGTGTAGGTTTAGGAAGTTGCTGCAGGATGCCTGTGGTGTGATTTGTAATGTAGGTGGTGAATCGTGCTCTTTGCCTATCTGAACGACTGTGGATATTGATGTCCGCCATGATGACATAGGTTCGGAAGTTATCTGAGATGTACTGAAAAAAATTGATGAGGAATGGGATGGCCTGGTCTGACATAAATTGTGACTAAAGTAACGTATAGGTTTTTGAAATATATGGTGGAAATGAGATATTTAGGTAGCTGCATGTGCGGTAAGTGGTGAGTACGATGTGGTAGGGAGTACGGTACACCCCCACCCGACACCCCCCTAAGAAAAATTTCTGAACACCTCGCCCCTAAGGGGGGTGTTCTTTCTCGACATTTAATAGTGAGAAATTCCTGGAATTTCGATTTACGAAGACGGCAGTTATGGTAATACACAATCAAATCTTGGTAGTCGTTTTGCATTTATTCCGAAGAAATAGCTTCTTTTGGGCTACATTCCTTTGTCACCACGCAAAAATCCATCAGCAGCAAAAGAAATGAGGCACGAAACAATAAACATCCCCGTATGAAAGCATCTGTTTGGTGGCTGTCCCCTGCAGTGTTAGAGTGCAGAGATGCTAGACTCACTTCAGATGCACTCATTATCTATTAAGTTGTTTTGTGTGCACAGTGGAAAAGGCGGAACGCCTCATAATGAAGAGGAGAATTATTGAAACAAAGGAACGAAGTTTAGGAGCTCGTACATATGCATTAATTTTTCTAATTTAAGTGAATCTTTGCTTCATAATTAAATTAATGGAAATAAAAGTAAGTGTTTACAAACTTGATGCGACGACCTTTCTAATACCTAACTCTGTGTTCTTTAGGATTTTATTTCATCATACTCTCATTCATTCAAAAGAAAACAGGTAAAATTCATCTACGGTACCGTATGTCAACGCTAACGAACATTTTGTGAAACAAAAGCGATATGAAATGAAGCACCGAGCGGCCGTGGCTCAATGCTTTGGAGCTGGCTTCGCATTCCGGAGGTCCAGGATTCCATTCATGGAGACGGCCATCATGACTGAAGTTTCCAAGTCTTATCAGGCAAATGCCGGGATCATATGTTATTTCAAGGCTATGTCCGTTTCCGTCCAATTTCCTTTCCCATTGTTCATGCTTGTTGCTAAGCTCCAATGTAAAATAGTCTCCGAGTTGTATATGGAGATACCCGAAATAAATAAATCTTCGGAAGTCTGTGTACAGACAGACCACAAGTGGCTGGAGACAAAGTCATACGTTTCCCTACGTAGGTGCCAGTTAAATAAGGTTTCATTTAAACACTCACTCATTTGTGTCAGACTTCGGTACTCGAACTCGTGACGTACAGACTAGCACAAACACACATACAGACAGACAATAATTAAAAGAGCTTTCTTTTTTGTTATCCTGAACGTGTTACGTTGTCGCTAAAGATAAAAAAGTCCTGAAAAATTTTCCTTAGTCAAGATAGTACGACACTGGCTACATAGTTTTTCCGATTTTTTATTTAACTCTACTCCCAGATGAAATGATTAGCACCGAAGCCCTGCGTGCGCTTTCTCTTGTTTATATTGGAACTGACAATATTTGAAATTCGAAGAGTAAAGATAAGAGAGACTGCGGTAGTCAACATTTCATCAAGCAATCGGGATTTTTGAAAATTTTAATATTTCATTAAATTTAATATTTTAATAGCCACGGGTCGTGCATGCAGGCATTAGGGCAACGACTCGAAGGTCCCGGGTTCGAGTCCTGGTAGGGGCATGGGTGTTTGTGGATTTTAACTTGGTGAAAAGGATCGAATCGTGACGGACCGAAGTCAAAAGTTTTACTAGACTGTCCCATAGAAAATAAAGTTTTTACGTGCATGAAGGTAATAGTGACATCCACTACTTGTAACCTTTGGCGTGCTGGAACTCATTACAAACCATTGACTATTCACCAGTTTCTGTTAATTATGATTCGCCACTTTCTTTCAGAGTTTATACGGTTCGAAAATCGAAACGGGAGGGCATGCCGTGGTCCAGTCAGGATGAGTTTCTGGGTTGGCTCCCGGATATCCACATGGTTAACGTTCTCGCCCTTTGTGAGGGAGGTTCCGGGTTCGATTAGCAGAATTTTGATACTTATCCTGTATCGTGATAAATATTAGGGAAACACTTTGAATACAAAAACGAGCAAATTGGTATAATGGGAGCCAAAGTACAACTGCGACGAGAGCCGATGCGCTGACTATGTACTACCCAACGAAAAGCCGTTTGAATTTTATTTTATTTATGGCATTCAAGCATCTCAGGCTCAGGTCGAGCTAAAAGCCGTCTGGCACACCTTGGCGCTCGACGGAATGTTGTACCATTAGTTTAGGTTTGAGTTAGTAGATATGATTTTAGGTGTTAGAAACGTCAGTGTGGCAAATTTCTGCATGGTTTGATAAAGAAACGAGATCATGAGTAATATTTTCTCGTCGTGAAAGTTTAAAGAATTTTATTCAAACGTCCATCAATGCTTTGGTTTGTAGCGACAGAAAAACGAAAAATAGATACCAGAAACGTTCCTCCGGAAATATATACTGTATGTTAGCGACTAATCTGAAAATAATCTTATTGGTCAAAAGTAGAATTTTGCATTTTTAATGTTTTTCTGCTTGTCATTGAGCATTCCGAAAAAAACAACAACTAAAAATGACATTTTACAATATATTATTCAATTCACCTTAATACCGTTAAGAAGAATTGAATTTGTGGAAGTGGATGCCCTGATTTCAGCATTTGTTTGGAAAGCCTCAATGAAGTCGGTCACTTTGGGCATCGATCCGAGAACTTTGGAATAAAAAGTGCATACAATTTCTACTAAGTTATTTTATCAACTGTGATGTAATCTTGATATATACTCCAGGAAAGCTTGAGAAAAGTAGAGCTTACATTTATTTAAAATGTATGTTTTTTGCTCTAAAGACATAGTTGAGGTAAATAATCTCTTTCATAGTAATTATAATTTAATAGTAGATATCTATCCATATTACCAAATTAAAGCTTGCAAAAGCTAGACAAGTGCAAAAAAATAACAATATCTAAAATTATTTGAAAGCTAATAGTTCCGTTGGTAATTCATTCTACTCGATGAAAATGATCCGAAGCGTGAAGATCAAAACTCATCATAGTCTAAAATCAGTTTCCTACATAACGACAGAGGAGTAAGTTGTTTAATTTCTTCGCAAGTAATTAAATAATAATAATAATCCTTGCTATTTA
The DNA here is from genome assembly GCA_022664845.1 of Lepisma saccharinum. NCBI lineage: Eukaryota > Metazoa > Arthropoda > Insecta > Zygentoma > Lepismatidae > Lepisma > Lepisma saccharinum. The sequence goes on along the minus strand of JAGDQP010057534.1, from coordinate 46 downwards.
CACACATTGTCCTTATGTGGTTATGCACAATTCTTATTTTGAAAAG
>JAGDQP010057533.1:0-12726 GCA_022664845.1 Lepisma saccharinum | reverse complement strand
CTGTATAAATGAAATTATGGGCCGCAAAACAGTTCAATTGTTCCTATTGACCACATTTTTTGCCAGTTTACTTTTCAAGTAGCCTTCAGTCCTTTCTAGCTTTCGTTCTACTCAAAGTACTTCAAACACTGCTTGTCTTTCTACCGAATTACATTTCGGAGGCTAAATCATGCTGAAGGTACTTCGAAGTAGTCGGGAGCATGCTACAAGTACTCCATGTGGTCGCAAAACTTGAAATACCGACACCTTTAAGCAATTTACCTTAATATACACTTGTGCAAACTCCTTCCCGAGCAAGCTCTCTCCAATAGGACTATTTTCAACCTGAATTACATGCTAAAATATCTCTTTCATAGCTAAATCTAACCCTTCAAAGTAACAAAAGCACAAACTACCCTCAAAACACGAGTCTAAAAATGTCTTATACACGTTTCGTATGTTTTATTTAGCCATTCAAAGCAACAAACATTTAATATTAGGGTGAGTTCTGCTCAAAACAGTATTTTGTATGTCTTATTTACCCATGAAGCTGGAAAAATCCCACACGACATTATTTTGTTTTGGCATTGACACCATGTTGGTTGTAACAAATCCCATATTTTGTACAAACACTACAGGGTTCGATTAATATATAATAGACGCATTATATATTAAGAACATTTCCCGCATATGCCAACTTCAAGGTTTTGTGGCACCAGACGAGTTCCGTTACAGTGGAAGCCCTGTGCAATTTCTGCTTTACCGACCCGAACAGCCATATTATGAAACTGACAGAAGTTCTGCGAGTTTTTCAATTTTGGGACCAAAAGGGTAAAATACAAACTGCCATAGTGCAATTACAACCACGCGCAGGAAAGCAAGCAATGTTCTTCGTCCTTTTCTCCTTAAAATACATGCTATAAGTACTTCATATTGCCGCAAAGCGTAAAATACAGACATTTTTTAAATTAAATAACCTAAAAATGCAAACATATCAGACAATAAGAAAACTAAGTGATATTATTTTATTAAAATAGTCCATGGTTGGCAACACTTAAAAGTTTGGTATAAGATGAAAACTCTTGTTGCCGTTGTTTAATTACTATACAAATGGTAAAGAATAACTTATTAAATTATTTTAAGATGGAAACACTGTTAAATGTAAGATGGCAACACTGCTTGTTTAGCAATGTCAGCTGGACGTGATATTCTTTAATAGACTCTTTTCCCCACCTGTCTCCTACTCTTCCTGTTTCAAGTAAACATATGGTTGTAAGCTGTGAGAGCAAAGCAAGGACTTCCGGTGTGCAGTAGTAGTTTCTTAGTGTATGTGTTTGTGTGTTTCTGACGGGGTTCTGCAAAAAGTTGGCATATGCGGGAAATGTTCTTACATCAGGCGACAACAATCATCAGTCAAGTCTCCATAAACTTAGGAAATATTCTTTCATTATAATACCTAAGATTCTGCCAGGGAAAGATATAAATTAAGTTGTTATATTTTTATTATTACCAAGTCCTTTTATCTTTATCTGTCTTAGTACACAAAACACTAAATATGAAGGCTATACCTAATTTAATTCATTAATGTTCAATACAACTCTTTTAGTTCACCTACATGGTCTCAGGAAAGATACCCATGTCGTATAAAGAGAGTACATTGTAATTCTGAGGTGTCAGTTACTTGAATTGAGACAACAAGCAGTCTAATAGACCTCATCTACTTCTTATATTACAAGTAAATGTAGTTTCAAACAGTCTTTTTACTGCAATCACTTCTTTATAGCTTTCATTTGATTCAAAGTACTTCAAAAGCTGTTTATCTTCTTAACGAAACAGCATTTTCAACCATAACGTACTTGCAAAATCGTTATATACTTATAAAAATACAACTGAAAGAGTAGATGGTATCTAAAATCATGTTCAAGCTACTTCAAACGAACACTTTTCTCGCTATATATTGTTTCAAAGTAGTCGATATTATGTAAATCCATGCTTTTCGCCTTCAAATACACTTTCGACATAGTTTCAATGACATTTTTCTTGTTACACATTACTAAATATAGTTCTGAGGGCTTCTCTTTGTATTAATAAAGCGGATAATATAGGCAATTTTTATTTACCAAACTTGATTTCCCATCTAATATCTAATTGTGCAAGTAAAATAATGTCTACACTCCATTCTGAACAGTCCGTCACGTGAGAAAATCTAGTCAAACAGTTCCTTAGTACCATACCTTAGTACCCCAAAACAATAAAGGATATAGGTATAATATTTGATTCCAAATAGCTTTTTGACGTTAATGTAGACAAAGTTGTTAACGAAGCATATAGAAATCTTGGATTAATAATAAGAATGGGAAAGGATTTCAGGAAGACAGAAACTCTCATACGTCTATTTCAAACATATGTAAGATCAAAAGTTGAATACACTACCATTATCTGGAATCCAAGTACTGCAGACTGGAAAAAATCTAAGCAAAATTCCTAAGATTCCTGGTATACAAAGAAACAGGCGTTTATCCGAGAACTAATAGCAAAAAGATATTAAATACAAACTTTAACATGATGAGTCTTGGGAACAGACGTACTCTTCATGAAATGATTTTTCTATACAAAGTGTTTGCAAATAGAATAGATTGTATAAATCTGCTCTCAAACTTTCAGATACATGTCCCATCAACCAAAACCTGAACAAAAAACTCAAGATTCTTTGATTATAAAAAAACCGCGAACAAATATTATGCAAAAGTCACCAACTTGGAGAATAAGCGCAACCTTTAATGACATAAGTAAAAGAGTCGAGGAAATTGATTTTCATAACATGAATCTTAAACAAATTCATAACATTGTAAAAAAATACTGTATGTTGATTGTACTCCTAGCGGTTACAATAATCTAAAATATGGAACATTGTAATTAGGTTCTCCTGTATGTCCTAAATAAATAAATACTTTTCTTTAAGTTATAGATTGTTTCTCTAATGTTTGTGTTTAAATACCTATTTCACTGTTCTATATTAACAAGATTGTATTACACATGGTCAAATTCGGGTAATCACCTGCTTTGATGCCGCCATTTTCATATTCAACAACTTGTTTTGCAACAACTAATCTCTAATATGGCGTTATTCTCGTATTTTCGGGTTTCAAAAGTATCTTAAAGACTAGTTTTCTGCTTAAAATCATGTTTGAATATCTCTTTCATAGTGCATACCGGTAAATAAGATGACTTAATTCTTCGAGTTTCGCATCAATTAGTCCTTCTCGTGTTTTATTTAAGTTCTTTCTACTTCAAATGCCACTTTTCTCGCTATATATTGACTCTATATGACTGCAAGAACTCCCTTCCTGGTAACAGACACCGAAATAGTTGCAATTTCATCTGAAAAGTCTGCTTTAGACACATCATAATCGCGCTTGTCCAATAGGTTAGCACCAAATAATTGTTTTCCAGGGTAAAATACAATGCAAAAACTCATTTCCAGTTAAATTATCTGCTAAATACGCTCTTCGACGTGATAGTCTGATGTTTAATTCATTATTTTTCTATTTCAAAAGATGTCTTTTCTCCTAAAAACGCCAATGAATACTTCTTATACCCATGTGAAGCAGCAAGTAGCCTTCAGAGCAGTTGCTAATCGTGTAAATTGTACTTAAACATGCAGGTGAGAAGCCGTCTTATACACGTTTTCCATTGCTTGAAACAACAAACACCCTGAATTAAGCTAAATTATCTTAAAACCATCGTCGGAAATTCTCTCACATAGGTTTTGCGTGCCCTCTGAGACAATATATACCTGATATTTCAAGTTAAATAGCTTTGTACACATAAAATACACTTCTTTGTACACTTTTGGTGCTGTAACTATCTAACAAGTAGCGATATTGCAGTAATTTCGGCTTTAAAAGTCTTAAGAAACATGTCGACTCTTCAATTATAGATTGCTAGCATTTCAAAAGTAAAATATTAGGATAACTTTTGCTTACAAACGCTTTAATCACATATCTTACACTTCTTTGTACACAATAAGTGCACTTCTAGTGTTCAAATTATTCCAAAATTTATACTATTGCATTAATTTCGCTTTATATTGGTTCAAGTCGCATTGTTCTACATGTAAATTATGTATATTTCATCGTCTCAGGACTTAAAACCTCATTCATCTATACAAATGGATGTGTGAAAACAAGCAAAAACACTTCTTATGCAGAATAATCACATCTCTGGTGTAGAAATTATTCATAAAAGATGCTACTATTGTAGCAAATTCTCTTTATACAGGTTTCAAAACATAACCCAGCAATTCCATTACACAATGCGCAAGCATCTATAATTGTACAGTATAGAGATAAGGTAGTTTCGTTGTCTTAGTCTTGTCTGATTATACATAAATATTGGTTATAACCTTGTATATATCTATATTCATATTTACAAATAGATATATTGATATTATGTATACGTAATTTCTTATATAAAGCTTTCGTTAGATTGATTATTCCTTGAATATTTATCCTAGTATGAAATATACTTCTAATATTTCGTATGAAACTTTACTTTTTCCTGTTTTCGAACTAATGTCGCCCGTGTCTGCTTATTCAAGAAAGAATTAACATGCATTTTTCTTACCATCTGCTCGCAAAATCTCTCTCGTTCATGAACAAGGTTTTCATTCCCTCAAGTCTTCTCAAACACTGCGAAAATTAAAACAACATCTCGCACGAGCCACAGCCGATGGGTTGATCTGCTACGTAAAACAATTAACGTCTGGGGCAGAGACACCACTGTCTTCACCCTCCCCATTTTCATCGCGACCAGATTTCCGGTTTCTCATGGCCAGAAGATTCTCATGCTTCTCTGTAAGGTCAATGGGTTGAACTAGAAGCGTCCAAAGGTGAAGCTTTATGTGGGAAAGTGACAACTTGTTAAAAGTAATGGCCAAAAATCCCAAATTATGAGCCCAGGTGTTTGAAGTTCGGTGAGGTTGACAGCGAGAAAAACGCACACCACTACTGTTTAATGATGAATTACACCATCCATTTATTAGAGAGAGGAGGGAGCCAACTGATGTCTTGTTTCGTCCTTAAACTTCAAAGAAACAACTGGGGGAACTCTTCTCTACATCTGTCCATCTAGCTTGTGTTCAGACAGATTATTGAAAGCCTATGGTTTTGTGGTTTTCGAAGCAGCACTGAGAAAGAGAACAGGGGTTTGCTAAGTCGCTCTCCGCCAATCATTTCGACATATCTAGCGTATGTCTTCTTGATTTGTTATCGAATTGATCTTACGACAAGATAAGACAACAATATAAATTTCGAATGAGTGGTCGCTATAGGGTGTTCATAAAATAATTGACATTTATCTGAATTATGAAATAAAATTAAAATAGAGGTAATTGCTAGCTGGATTAAAACAATGAAAATATAAGGTGTTGAAGGCAATATATACACCAAATGACTGAAAACTTGATTGGAAATTGATTATTGAGTATTTCACGTTTCATAGTATTAACCATTGCATAAAGTATACACTGTATGGACAAAAAGCGGTATTATATTGATTATTTATCATATTATTATCGTCAGCCACTGTATAAAACAATTATTAATTTCATTTAAGGTTTTCATGCAATGTAGGCGACAAGCGAGTACAGAAAAAAGCCGACCTTAAGAAAATCGAAATTGTTTGATTATTGTATTCGAACATGTAGTTATTGTAATCTAAAAGGGGCAGAAATGGAGGAAGCTAAGCGCGTGGTTCAGGACCCACCTACTTTTCGGAATAATTACAGTACTATAATTTAAGGTAAAAATACTAATTTCTGGAACATTAAATGCATCGTAGGCGGTGAGCGCGTACAGAAAAGCCTTCTTTAAGAAAATTGGATTAACGCAGTCAACGCATGTAACGCACACAATGCAAGCGTACCTGAAAAGGCGCCCTAATGTTTTTGGGATAGTCCCAATACTATACTACTGAGATTCTCCTCAGGTTTGCCGTTAGGTACGTGTTATGTGTGATTAAGTTAATTAAGTCCCTTGCTAGGTTTGTACTTGGGAGTTATCGTCTTATCTTTGTAGGATGGCGTCTTACGTAGCATTATTTTTGTTTATTTCCTATTGATATAATGATGATTCTCGTTTTGATCAAATTTTCCCTCGATTCTACACGAGGACTCAACTCTCTGATTTGTTTTTAAATTAAGAGAATATCTCTTTCTGTACAGAAGTATGAGGCCGTCAGCAAATCTTTCAAATTTCTTTCGAGATATGGGAAGCAAGGAAGGTGGGGAAAAAGAAACTGAAAGAGCAGAGAAGAAAGAGATAGGCACCTACCCACCAAACAGTGGAACCCGAGCATAACAATCTGTTCATTTAAAGATGATGTCTCATCAAGGTTTATAGACAGTAATAGCGCTTCATTTCCATAACCTAACAATTAACTCCCCATTAAAAAAATAAATCAATAATTCTTTATTTCCATAATCTACACATGATCTTACATGCAATGTATGGGACATACACCCCCAGGTCCGGTATGTGATACTGGTATATTTCTACCTCCCCTCTTTTGTGTCTGAGGATCTCACAATAATTCTTTTTCGTTTATAGCTTATTCAGTACCTCATAAAAGCTCTTTCATAACTCGATAAACAGAAATAATTAATTAAGTAAGTAAAATGTAGCTAATATGGCGGTAAAAGCTGTAATTTTCGAACTGTACATTGTCTTTATGATAATAATAGTTTATACCAACTGTTTGTATCATTTATACAATTTATATTCAAGATCATGTTTATCAAAATACAAAAAAAAATGTGTTTACAAAGGATCAATGATAACAACATTAATATTTTCTTACTCTTCAACCGATTTCCTACTCCTCAATCGAAATTAATAAAATTTTGCACGTAATATCTAGATAATACTAGAGTCCCAATAATCCAAATCCTATGTCCATACCACTTTTGGTTATCATGGAAAGCGCATCCAAAAATGACCACTTCCGGATTTTAATTTTTATAGTGTTGTTCAGAATAAACTCAAATATATCCAGAATGGCTTAAGCTATTAAATCTAAATTTCGTTTGAAAAGTACTACTATAATGACAATGTTACAGTCTAAACCAAGAGACTGTATCTTTAACCGTTTTGGATTTAAAAATTCATTTTCTGATGTAAACGTTCAATTTTACTTATACAAAATGCACCTTTCCTAGGGAACTTTATATTAGCTAACCATCAGTGCGTACAGTTACAAAACGATACTTGGCTCAAATAATCTTCATGTAATGTAGAAGAACATATTTAAAAACATTTTGTAACTGATGGTGGCTGATGGTTAAAAGAAATATTTTATAGTCAAAAAAGTTAGTACTTCTAGATTTTAATTTTTATAGGATAATTCTAAATAAGTTCTGATTTCTCCAGAATGGCTTAAGATATTAAATCCAAATTTCGTTCGAAAAGTACTAATATAATGATAATGTTGCAGTGTAAACCGAAAGACAATATCTTTAACCGTTTTGGAAATAATAATTAATTTTCTTATGTAAACATTCAATTTTACTTTTAAAAAAATGCGCTTTTCCAAGGAAACTTTGTGTTGTTTAACCATCAGCCCCCACTAGTTACAAAACTATACTTCGCTCAAATAATCTCCATGCCATCTAAAAGAACGTATTCAAAACTCATTTTATAGCTGATGAAGCCTGATGGTTAGAAGAAACATTTTATACTCTAAAGTTGAGTACCTCACGTGGAAGTATATTTTGAAATTCAGGTAAATACACCATCATATGTCTGAAAGTTCTTATGATATCCAAACCACAATTCGTGTGCCAACTACATTTTGTGTTTTTTTGCTATCCCACCGTTTATTATTGACATTTTCTTGTAAACCATTAGTTTTCTCCACAAGCAATTGCATTTTTTCTTGCGATATATTCATCTGTAGACGTGTCTCTTACAAGCGCAGAATGATAGACGTTGCAAATGAAACACTTTACGGACGTACCGTATATTACCTATTTGTGTGTTGGATATTACATTATCCGGAGCCTTCCACAGCTTAACTCTGCTATTCGTAGATTCCACCACCCACTGTATTCCTGTTACTGTCATTGATTTATTTGCCTACAAGGTCGTGTGCTGTTCTTGTCCTATCTTTAGGAACTCGGTCATTTCAGATTAGAAACCAAGTCTGATAGAAGATGGAGTGAATCCTGAAAGCCTCTATCGACGATCAAAGTGTTTCCGTCTTGAAGACATGCTCGCATTTTTCGATATTTCTTTTAAGCATGTGTTCTGATATTTTAGCGTCCGTGCTTCTAGAGCCAGAGAGATAAGCAGTAAATATTTTCAATTTCAAACACGGCTGAACTAGAAACTTTTATTGTGATATGTTCATAATATGGGTATTTGTCACACAAAATGTAGTTTGGATATCATAAAAACTTCCAGATACATGATGGTTTATTTAACAGAATTTCAACATATACTTTCACGTGAGGTACTCAACTTTATAGTGTAAAATGTTTCTTCTAATCATCAGCCGCCACCAGTTACAAAATGATTTTTAAATATGTTCTACGTTACATGAATATTGCTTGAGCGAAGTATCGTTATGTAACTAGTGGGGGCTGATGGTTAAACAACACAAAATGTCTTGCGAAAGGTGTATTACTTATAAGTAAAATTGAACTTTAACATAAGACAATTATTTTTTATCTCCAAAACTGTTAAAGATATAGTAGCTTGGCTTACACTGTAACATGCTTATTATATTAGTACTTACCATACGAAGTTTGGATTTGATAACTTAAACCATTCTGGAGATATCAGAAATTATTTTGAACCACACTATAAAAGTTAGAATCCGGAAGTGGTCATATTTGGACGCGCTTTCCATAATAACCGGAAGTGGTATGGACATAGGGTTTGGATTATTGGAACTCTCATATTATCTAGATATCATGTGCAAAATTTCATTAAAATCGGTTGAGAGGCAGGTGCAGGGAACATGTGCCGATGTACAAACCAGCCCCTTATTAGCTATTTAATCAGAGTAGTAGAGTACAGACTTTTGCCCTTTTTTCTGAGCCCCTGATTGGCCGATAGTTTGTGATGTCACAGTGGTGAAGGGTTGTGATTGGTTGATTGTTGGAGAGGCTAGTGACGTCAGAGACCATCACGTCACCTTAGCGTAGTATTGAGTGGGCATATTAGAAAAAATGAGAGGCTTGTGACGTCTATCTTTGGTTCAGAGACCATCACGTGACCTTAGTGTAGCATTGGACACTAAAGTCCAGTTTGAAGAAGATCCACTAAAGGAAAAACAAAAGAAACGAGCGAATATGGATTTTCCCTTAGACGAAGAAAGATCAACCACAATTGAACAAAAAAACACATGAAACCAAGAGAAGAAGAAGCAGAAGAAGAAAAGAGGAACGAGCAAATATGAATTTCCCTTTAGACGAAAAAATAACAACCAAAATTAAACAAATAAACACATGAAACCAAGAGAAGGAGGAGAAAAGAGGGCCTCATACTTGGGGGGTGATCATTCATTTTATTTATGGTAAAGGCTCTGAGAAGAGCATTCTAAAAAGTGCCTGCTTATTTTGATTTGCCGGCTAGACCACTCCTCATTTTGTTAACCAGCTTAAGGTTGCTGGTGGATTTCGATCAGTGAATTTTCAGCTTCTCGTACAATATGAAAATATATTAAATACATGCTGTAGTTACGATTTTTTAGACAAAAAGATCATTTAAACATTTCTCAAATTTATGTTTAATACATGTATAATATATGTTAAATAACTTTTAAACATATAAATATAATAACTATAATAAGTCTCTAACCTATTAAATTGCTTAGTTATGTTTTACTTTTAACCGCGCACCATCTATCGGGCATTTCATCTAGCTTAAATATATTTTTATTTTTTCTATAAATAAAATTAAACACGATTATGTGTTGTAATCTACAGAAATATAAACCAGTTAATTTGTTTTGTTATTGTAAAATATTTTTAATAAGTTTTGCTTTCATAGTGAATAAAAAATTTTAAAAGTCTAACGCACAGTTCTAAGACGCATACAGCGATTTGATCGTTCAGGGTTGGAAACGAAGTTAATCTCAGAGTATAATCGATTTTTTAACTCGAACGATTTTATCGCTCAGCGTTGGAAATGAAGTGAATATGAGTTAACTGAGTAGCCAATTGAAACGCGTGTTAATAAATGTAAAGGCTGATTTTCATGAAAGCTTGATTTTCTTATGATTTCACTGAATAAATAATTGAACAAGCACTTTCATCGCTCACGGAAAGAAAGAAGTGAATTTCACAGTGCAATTGATTCCCCCCAATTTGGGTACTATCAATTTATTTGTATTTATTTTTTATAATTTAATTCTCTTTTGTAGAAGAAGATTCTTTACTTTACGGAAAACATCTAGCTGTTTATTACAGAAAATGGTAGTAAAATACTTAAGTAAGGTAACTTCACTAGTGTGAAGTTAGTGTTTCTTTTCATCTTTTAAGAACATTTTCAAGGGATACGAAGAATTATAGGAGAGTTGATCAATAAAAATATTCATACGCTGACTTCATACTTGAAATATGGGTACAGGGATTGACATCTAACTTGTTTTTAAAAGTTGTGAACTCTTTGATGATATATTTAATTAAACAGAACATTTAGTATAAAATGTATATTTATTTATTTATTTATATAGTGTTACTACGAGATGAAACAGTTTTTAATCTTCTCTTAGGGCTTGTTCGGAAATACATAAAGAAGTTCACGGAATGTACGATCTTAACGGTGAAAATTATTTTCGTGAAATTCGTTTTCTTCGTAATTTCCGAACGCTCCAAATAGTTGTCAGGCTAACGATAGACACAGACTCGCATATATAACAAAGAAATAAACGAAAATAGAAGGTGTGGTTATAAGTAGGGACATGGGGCTTAAAATACGAAGCAAGTTAGTTTCTTGGAGAGATTTTCTTCTAATAATAACGTTATTTACGAACATGTAAGACCTTTCTTGGAGAAATACCTTCTATTCACTTCAAATTTCATTTGTTACATTTGTATAACGAACGTAGCATCCTACTCGTTGCATTTGGTCAACAGTAGAATAAATCGATTCTCTTAGATACAAGAATTATCTGGCTGAAGTTCCTACATATTTCTATATCCTTCAAAATTTCCATGACTTCACTCACTAAGTCACATTTACGACACAAGAAAAATGTTCCAATTACAGAAAATATTTAAAATAAATTGCAAGGAATTAACATTTAACGTCTTAGTCACATTGTATTGGCAAGAAGAGAAACGAATATAGACTAAACACCTTTAACTTTATTTTTAACTCTGGACTTCGCCCAGTCATGATTCGCCTTTAGCTGTTAAAATCCACACTCATGTCCCTGCCGGGATTCGAACCCGGGACATTCGAGCTGATGGCCTATTGCCGCAGACAAAACAACTATTTTAATAAATACTTGGTAAGAGTCCATCTTATACCGCCCTCAACCTTAGATGTCTAAAGGCCACAAATAAAATTCAATTCAATTCCATCTTATACAAGAGTCTAATACTGCTTGCGGATTACAATTTAAACGAGAAAGAACGTGGTGCATTCAGGATTTATAAAAGCTAAAACAGCATGCATTCCTTTAAGAACTTGTTGTTTAACTGAAATCTTTAGAAAAGTCTGTCATAATACACAGAACTGGAGAGTGTCTTTCATAAACGCAATAATTTTGTACTATCCATCATTCTCTCTTTTACTTAGAAAGCCTCTAAAAAGCATTCTTAAATAGTTTCATGTTTTACTAGTGGTGCTATCTAGTGTCAATGGTGATATCTAATAGCAATCCACACCTCGGAAAAGTTTTAAATATGGGAAAGTAAAGATAAATCAATTGTTTAAGATAAACCGTAGAGTTGTGATTGGTTGATTCTCGAGGTTTGCATCAAATAAATGTCAATCATAAAGCGTTAAATAGAAAATAAATAAATTTGGCTTAATTTCCCGCTTGTTTAATATTTGTTGTACTGTATTCAGAGCGCTTACAAATAATGTGTTGTATTAAAATGAGTGATTAGAATTCAGATCAAATATAGTATCTTAGAACATATAAATGTTTATCTATCTCGCCTAATTGTCGGAAAGTAAGTGTCAGTGTAGTGTGTCCGTACTAGTAATGAGCCAGTCAGCAATAGTTGACGAGTAAGGGAAACAAACAGTAATAATAGAGTTTATATTCCATACAGTACTAAAGAAAATATGTTTTATACACCCGTATGGTTTAATACTGTATTCCACAAATGCTGTGCAAATAGATAACGCATTGTCATCGTAAAAATTACTTAAATGCGCAAAGTGAATGTGCGAGAGAGCAGAGTGCACAATAAAAGGATTGAGCTACATCTAATACATGATATACGTGCGATTTATTTGATTTTTTCTGCAGTGCCTCATGCTTTGTTTCATAGACCAAATAATTATTTTTATATTATTATATAAATTTCAGTTCTTGCTTACACTTGAAATTTTCCATATTTCGTTAACCATTGGTAGGATCACTTTATATATTTTGAACACGCTTCAAATAGAAGCAGATGAAGCTATAAACACATTCCTCAAGTATATTCATACGGATTGTTTTAATTCTTTCGGCTTTCATTCCGCAGAGCCGATCCAATTATCTTCTGTTCATTCTTTTTTATCT
>JAGDQP010057531.1:0-12726 GCA_022664845.1 Lepisma saccharinum | reverse complement strand
CACATAGCTAGACGAACAGATGGAAGGTGGACGACAAATGTACTACAGTGGATTCCTAGAGAAAAGAAACGACCGAGACGACGTCCAAATGTAAGATGGGTAGATGAAATCAAGCGTTTTTCAGGAGCTACATGGATGAGGATATCAGCAGACCGAGATATGTGGAAAGAAAAGGGGGAGGCCTTCATCCAGCAGTGGATAGAAAACGGCTGAATATGATGATGATGATGATGATATTAAGGAGTTGTAGCAAACGAGACCGCCAAGCCTACAAGTTTGCTCTCCTATCCAAAAAGAACATCGAAAGTTGAGAACCATCTGGAGTTCCTGAGTACCAACTTGAGTAACTGGAATCTTGAGTCACCTGGAGTAATATAGTGTCCATTGATTCGGTAATCACTAAAGATTTTTTTTTAAAATCCACTCTTTTTTGGATATACCTAATGTCTAAACAATGATGAAGATTTGCATCACGGAGAAATCATTTTCCTAAATAAAGAGAAAGAAGCTACATGTTTCCGGAAATATCTTACAAAATATTTAACGGAAGCATGTAGGGAATCTGACTGACACCTATTGCCAAGATAATTTATAACAACATATTGGGATGTAGATTTAATTGGGGATGATATAGATGCACTGTAAAGTAATACCGATGTCTTAGTAGGAACGTGTGAAGAGATAGGTCTACAGGTAAACATAGAGAAAACAAAATAAATGATAACAAGCCGAAACACAGGAAATAACGGAAATAGGTACAGTACATAATAATTAAGAATGAGAACATAGAGAAAGTAAACAAATTTAAATACTTGAGAGCATACGTAACAAGCAAAAATGAGGTCACGGAAGAAATAGAAAATCGCTTAATATCGGGCAACGCGTGTTTCTATTCAGTCCAAAAACTTCTAACATCGCGATTAATATCAAGGAAATTAAAATTGAAAATATACAGAACGGTTATTCCACCGGTAATACTTTACGGTTGAGAGAGTTGGAGATGAACATAAATTACGAGTGTTTGAAAATAAGCTTTTGTGAAAGAGATACGGGCCGAAACGGGACGAGATAACTGGAGAATGGAGGAGACTGCATAATGAAGAATTCCACAGACTGTACGATTCACTCGATGTTGTAAGAATAATGAAACCGCGATGGCTAAGGTGGGCAGGCCATGTAGCTTGGATGGGAGAAAAACGAAGATTATATTCAATCTTGGTTGGAAGGCCGGATGACAGGGGAAGACCGAGACGTCGTTGGGAGGACAATATTAGAAGAGATCTTCGAGAAATAGATGTTCATGAAGAAAACTGGCTAGATATTGCCCAGAATAGAATCCAATGGCGAACGTTTATTACTGCGGTGAAGAACTTGCTAGTTCCATAAGCCATAGAGTTAGTTAGTTATTGGGTAAATGCAGAACTTCTACCCGTTTGGAGATGCTATAGCTTAGCGGATTACTTTCCTCACAGATGGCGTTGCTAGTACGTGAAAAGGTGGGCATGTAATCAGTGGGGACATTAGAGCAGTCACTGGCACAGGCAGTGAGTGTGGACGATCAGACAGAAAAAGCGTGTTGTGTCAGTGAAATGGAGAGTGATAAGGAGCAGTTGAGACACACTGTTTACTTTTTCACTTCCATAAAAGTGTATGTTACAGGTGCAGTTGAAGATAACACATGTCGTCGCTGGTTTCGAAAATTCACGGACGGGGACAGAAGTTGTAAGAATAAACCACGGTCTAGACGTCCATCAGAGTTTTCCGAAGAGAATTTCGACTAAGACATACGAAACAGTTCGAATCTAACCGTTGAGAAACTAGTCTAATCCCTTCCAGGTGCACAGGATAACAGTTCGAATTCGACTCGAATCACTCACTGGGTTTCACCACAAAGTTTCCTTGCTTTCTGGGTATAAAAATTACCTGTTTTTGGCATGCAACAGCATGGGTGATAAAAAGTGAGTTCTGTACTGTAACGTAAAGTATCGAATTACTGTGTGTCGTGTGTCTGAACCGCCTCAATCGACGTCCAAAACCAGAACTTCATCCGAAGAAGGTGATGTTGAGTGGGTTGTGGAATGTCAAAGGCATTATTCACTGGAAGGTTTTGTAACCTTACCAAACTATTAATGCCACCTTCTACTGTCAACAGTTGGAGCGAGAAGCATTGCGATCGAAGCAGCCAGGCCTCGTCAATCGCGGAGTCATTTTACAGCATGATAACGCCAAACCACATTCTGCTGTCATCGTCTATAAAAAAATAATGGAATTTAGTCGAGAGGTTTTGTCTCACCCGCCCTATCCTCCTGACTTGGCCCCTACAGACTATCATTTGTTTCGAGCTTTGCAAAACTACTTCGCTCCGAAAATCTTTGATGATTTCGAAGCTGTGAAAATTGCCGTACAACAGTTTGACTCCAAATAAATTTTTATTAGCGTTAGATTAATGTCCTACCAGAAAGATGGTATTGATTGCGATGGCGATTATGCACAGTACGACGAGAGTTTAATTTTGTGTTGTTCGCACGCCTATATTGACATCAAAAACAGCTAGAACTTTTTCACGTACCCAACACATTGCGTACTGTATGTAAGAATAGGTGTGTATCAAATGAACGTTAATAGATCTTTTGTCTTCCTTATTATTTCCACTGTGTAGCTAAACATTCCGGTTACTTCTAGCGTTTTCCTAAGGATTTATGAAATATGTAGATAGTTTGCTTCAATTTATGAATAAAATCGCGTTTGCAATTTTTCACGGTGTACATGGAACGACTTAGCGCTTTCTTGAGTTTTCTTTCTAATAAGAATAGGTAAGAACCGGAACTGCCGCCCGCCTCCTTGAGTATGGAACCGGGTGATAGAACCTAGGTTTTCCTCAATGATAGTGAAATCCAAAATTGTGCTATAGTGGATTATATGAGCCAGTCTGCTGATGGTTGCATGAAGTTTTTTCATGTTGGCAACACTGTCAACTGTATTTTTTCATGTTGGCGTACCTGAAGTACCTCTATGACGCGTCTCAGTATGTAAATACAAAGTTTTATCCTAATACGTTCAAACGATATGGATGTAATCAAAATTATATTTTCTGAAATTGACTGGCAACACTGATAACTGCGACGCCGGACGCACCCACATGAACTGTCCCAGTATCTAATGCACATCAAAAATTTATGTAAGTCAATGCGCACACGTCCAACGGTTTAATACGAAATCTATTGTTATAATCGTTTGGTAAATCTGACAAACTACGGCGCCTGGAGTGTTTGTATGATCTGCCCAAGTACCTAATGAACATGTATGTCAAATTTAGTGTAAATCAATGCACATATGTAGATTTGTATTAATAAAGTTGAATTAAAGTTAATAATATATTCTATAAGTTGAATTTTAAAATAGACTGGCAACACTGACAGTTTGAGTGTTTCAAGTCAGGGACACCCAAACTGTCTTCTGTTGTGTTGAATGAAGCTAAGGTTGGGGCAGATACGGCATGGAAGAAATTTTATTGATTTTTTTCAAAGTTGGCAACACTGAGAACTGGGTAATCCGGAAAATCTCACATAAACCAAAAACTATTTGTAATCTAGGGTTTAATTTATTTTGAATTTCTTCTGAATTACCTATATACCAGGTAAAAGTAATTCTTGCTTAACGAGACGTTAGCAGTATTACAAACTGATGACCGGAAAGAAAAAGAAATTTAGAAGGAAACGAAGGCTTGTTATTTTCTTCTAAGAAAACGGAATTTTTAGAAAAAAAAACGATCGTTTTTTTTATTTACAACACTAGTCAACAGTAATTGTTGATACAGAGCTCCTTGCGACCAGCACCCTTCGTTTATGTACGAATAATTAGCATTCTCTTTGGAGGGTGTTTTGTCAGAGGAAAGATGGAGGTAAGGTGAAGCGGTGGTGGTTTTTCTTTCATTCAGTCAGATACACAATTCTGTTAATGACTGCTTAAGAATCTTGCAATGAAATGAGAAATTAAAATTATTAAAAAGTAGCAAATGGGGCAGTTACGGGAGCGACAATAAAATTATTATCTGAGTTGACAAGTATTGTTGAGTAGCTCTAAATCTCTGAGGTGAGGAGAGAGAAAAAGAATAAAAATCAAGCGTTTGTTGCGTAATAAATCATCCTCTGTCGTGAGAAATCAATTAATACGATTGTATATAATGACAGATAGGTTTATTATTCAAGTTTAAACTTTATTTTCAAAGAAAAAGTATTTTTAGAAATCATTTAATGGCTAATAAAACAGACCAAAAATGGCAATAGCTTCATAAAATAAGCTATATTTAAGGGTATAAGCATTTCGTATATTTCTACGGCTAAATGCCTCTCCAAATATGCTAGATTTAGCCCAAAATAGGCTAAATTGGCATCACTGCCATCTTGCAAATGATAACATCACTGCGACGGAACAACAAATTCGTTGCGGAATAGAATTGCGCTAGGGCCGTGATCAGGCGGTTGTCAAATGCGGTTCATTTTAGAATCCAGATTCAACTAAATCTACTTTCCACGGAATTAAAAAAATAATATGAATAGAACAGAGAATAGGACTAGTAAGAGGAAAAATTACCGGACATATAACGTCCGGTTTTGAGGTCGTACCGGACACCGGACAAGGAGGTCAAAAACCGAATCGTTCGGTAAAATACCGGACGGTTGGCAGCCCTAGTCTAGCTATAACTGTTGTCATGCATGGATCGCGGAATCAAGTATTTCTGAATGTTAGCAGTAAACCTATCGTTTGTGTATCAAGATTAATCGTCAAGAAAATAACACTATCAATAAAAATCAAGGTTATTGTAAGTGAAGCTACAATTTATACGGTACAAAGCGAAGAGGACCGAGTTCCCTGTTTGAAATGAGGAAATCGAATATCAACGTGTTTTCAAAGACCACATATTGCTTTTACCATTTACGTACTCGGCTCCATTGTAGATAAAGGCAATGATCGATCTATCGACTATAGTAGACCCAGCTATTAAATAATCTAACAACACATTTATTAAGGCTTAGACCTTAGCATAATAGATTTAATTTATTAAAGTGCAGCAGATAACCTTGACTTCATTTCATATCATTAGTTTCTTAAAACACAGAGATGATTTTCCAGCTAACATTCAGATATACCTAATTACGCGATCCATGCATGACATTAGATAAAGGTAGATTAGATCGTAACCATTGGCTTGTTTATAATTGCCGGTTGGTGAAACAAAAACATAACGCTATTTGACTAAACAGTGTTGATCCAACTTACTGTCAGAAAACACGATAAATTACGATAAAATTATCATTTTGTATATTATAGCATTCACCTCTTTTTCTTGATAAAAGCAAAGATATATTAATAGGCAGGTGAAGTCTGTAACGCTACTAATGTTCTCAAAACTAACGAAGCGTAACCTAATTATAGAATCAATCTGACATGCACAATTCATTAGAGATAAAACATTACTACATGACACAAGAAAAATCACAAATCTACTATACATAACTTCATTCACACTAGATTAAATAGTTCATATCTGACTACTTATGTCCATTGCGTTACATCTTGCTAATGTACATAAGGTAAAATCACGCCATCTGTTGATAAAAGTTAGTTAACTCTTTTGTAATACAGCACCATCTATTGGGTTTAGTTTTCAGCTCCATCTATCGCTTTTCTTTATAATCCTTTCGTTATTTCAGAAGTTCAATTACCAAACATAACCTAAGATTTCACAAGAATATATACACTTCAAAACCATTCAGTTCCAGCTCACTAAAGAACAGAACGAAACATAATCTAACAGTCTGGAGCTCACACAACACGCTTGATCACAATAATACAAGTTGTTTAATAGATCTATAGCCTCTTTCAGATAACCGGATAAAACAAAACTTCTCTAGATTCTCCTGTTGCGACACAAAGTTTCAGCGTAAACGTTTATGAGAAGAACCGTGCTGATCTATCCAACGAAAGATACCAATTTTATTTTTCTGATTAAGTTGTTGATTACGGTTACGTTCATGTGATTCCTAATCCTCTTCCACTTTTGTTGCTGTCTTATCACTTTTGCGCTTCGATTTTCGACCACTTGGCATACGTTAATCTTTTAGTGCAAAAGTGCTGGGTTATCTTCATTATCAGTTACAGCTTTGATCTCCATTGACGTATTAGGCTTATCTCTATCTACATCCCCTGTTTATAATTGCCACATTTCCTCTTGAACAACTTGTATTGAGTTAGTGATTCTAAACGAGTAGTTACCTTTGTCATGAACGATGAAATATCTTCTAACCAACCTGGATTATGTGTTTCAATCTGATTATGAAATTGATGCAAATCGTTAAATAGACTTGAAATACGTAGATAATTCTAAACGTGGTTTGAAAAGGATTATCTGACCTATCTAGGTTAGTTTTAGTTTCATTCACAGGTTGTTGCTCAAATTTCCAGTTAGGAAACGGTTTGTTAATCCCATCATTTCCAAGTAGAACATATGGTAACTCAATCGATATTATGAAAAAATAATAACATTATCACATTTGTACGTTTTTTCATCTCTAATTCCACATAACCTAAATGTTGTATGTCTGTTTCGTTTATTAATTTCACTGTACGCTTTTTGTGGCTTGAGTTTATCTGAAACACTAAGCTTCGTGAGTGTAGACAGCTCAAATTGTAGACAGTTCATATTCAATTCAAATCGAAACTCGTGTTTGCTGCACACTGAATAGCTTCTGGATCATACTGCAATTCAATAGTCGGACACTGAGATTCAACAACTTCCATTGTGTTAGGTGCAAGTACTCAGATTCATATGTTTTCAGATCTGTAACCTGCATCACTTGTTGAGCTTTTTGGAGACGTTTTGATTGGCAACCCTTGAAAATATGGCCCAACGTTTTGGCACCTAAAACAAGCTAATTTGTTAATGAATCAGTTCTTATATGATTCATAATCAGGATGTTTGCTTCCAGATTTGAAACACACTCTGTTTACAACTGGATGCGATTTGACCTTCCTTTGATTAGGTTTTCCAGATGCGTATACTTCAGCAATGCTATCGAATCGATCGGAGGTTAAGCTCATCTTTTGAAAGGAAGATGCATCTTTTTCCACTTGCTCTTCTGTACATAATATATCTATAGCTTGCTGCAAAGTCATTTTATCGTTGAAGAGTAAACGCTTTCTATATCCCGACGTATATCTACGACCAGTTGATCCCTCATCTGATCATTCATATCTGCCCCAAAATTGCACTTCATTCCTTGATGTCTTAGTTTCATTATGAAATCAGAAGCTGATTGTATTATAGTTTGTTTTAGTATCGGTAACGTTCCACTATAACATTAACCTTGGCTGTGGAATGCTCTTGCAACCTTCTGCGTATTGATTCATACGTTCGCTCTTTTACATTTTCTGGAGCATATAAATCTCGTAACGTAGGAAACAGATCATGACCAATATTCGCCAAGAATAATGGAACCTTCTTTTCTTGTTTCATGTAGTATGCCTCGCAGTATGGTCTAGGTCGAGGTCTATGTCCATTGTGTCTGGGTCGAATCTCTCTATCGGTAGATTAGTCATCATCTTGTTTTATCTTCTGTAATGTTACATTATTCATAATTAACACAGACAAAACGAAGTTCCTTAAATACGTCAGATCTGCTGTACTTAAAGTAATTAAATCTATTATATTAAGTTGTAAGCCTCAATAAATTTGTTATTAGATTTGACCATTTGTCGTAGCTTATGATCATTTTATCGTAATTCACCGTGTTTCTGAAAGTAATTTTGATCAACACTGTTTTAGTCGAATAGCGTTATGTTTTCCTTCATCAACCGAGAATTATAAACAAGCCCATGGTTGCGATCTAATCTAGCTTTAACTGATGTCATGCATGGATCGCGAAATCAAATATTCCTGAGTGTTAGCAGTAAACCTATCAAGATTAATCATTAAGAAAATTATATTATCAATCAAAATCAAGGTGGTTGTAAATAAGGCTACAATTCATAGGGTACAAAGCAAAGAGAACTGTATTTCCTGTTTCAAATGTACCCTGTTCATTTGAAAACAGCAGTTTTCATGTTTATTAGGAAGAGGGAGGTTCTGTGAATCCACAATAAAAAAAAATTCTGCATAAAATTGTAGTACGTTTCTTTACTGCAGAGAAAACAATTTTAGTCCGCTATATATTCACGAGATAGCAAATCATTAGAAATAGATCTATTATAAATTTGCTATTAATTTATTATGTAGTAACACAAAACCTATCTGCACATGCGGCCTTGAAGAAAGAAATAACAGGTTTATTTTTCCCTCGGTACCCGACAAGATACAGCAAATATTCACCTCAATATACAGTTACACAGCAAATACCAGAAAATCGAAAGTCTCAATCGAAAGCAATAGATCACAGGATTACGAAAAAGAACGGCTGTGAATCAGCATTCCATGATCCGGGAGGACAACGTCTTTATCCGCAAAATACAGAAAATTCGACAGACGTTCTTGAAAATTTCAGAGCTATGAACCTCTACAATAAGCCAACTGCTTGGAAGTGACCGACAGGCTAGTGTCCGAAACATGAATCCCAGAGGAATTCGACCATGACTGGGAACTAGGAACTACCACGATATCAAAATTCCCAATAGATCAGCATAAAGAAAAGTGTATTTAATGTTGCTGTTTGCATGTAATTGGAACCTTCACCGAAAGCTGAACAAGTTTTGCTAAATAAAAAAGAAAAAAAAGTTATGTCTTTCTGTTTGCAAATTACGATAGCTCATTTTGCTGCAACTAGCATTACGTCAGTAACTTCGTTTGTACTCAAGAACTCAACAACAAATGCATGCAGAACATTGAAACAGAGCACCGGCAGTATTGAAGTGCTGCAGTTAAAAACAAAATAGTACTTTACCGGGAATCGGTATCAGGGGGTAACAGAATAAGTAAGTAAGTATGTCCTCTAACTCTTCTTTACTTTTCAATGGTTCGAATTACCTGAAAACATAAGCCTAGTTTCCATTCATTTTCTTTTATGTTGAACCCTCGTATAGATATTTCCTGAACGCCACTGATTAGAACAATATCATAAATCAGTTCAACATACCTACTTCCCCTGCCT
The DNA here is from genome assembly GCA_022664845.1 of Lepisma saccharinum. Classification (NCBI taxonomy): domain Eukaryota; kingdom Metazoa; phylum Arthropoda; class Insecta; order Zygentoma; family Lepismatidae; genus Lepisma; species Lepisma saccharinum. The sequence continues at coordinate 3,583 of JAGDQP010057531.1, read as the reverse complement.
CACTTTTGGATTGAAAGCACTACTTCCAATGCTTTCCGAATTTTGAGCTTTGTAAGAACAGACACATCATGGATATAACATAGGGTCCTTATTGTGATCTCATAGAATAACTTCGAATTCAGGACAAAGACAGGGCACGCTTAAGTTTCCTGTGATACACTATCATTTGAGATTGGTTTGATACCCAAACTCCACTCTCACATGCGGAAGGTTCCCTTGCTAGTGCCATAGTGACTTCTACAGTGTGATATGTTTCAGAGGAGTACAAATCTGATATCCTGTCCTGGACTGATCGCATCGATCCAGTTGAGGTACTCCACTACAATCTGACCTTCCAGTTACAAGGAGGTTCGAGTCCTGCCACAGGCCATCCTCCTTCTGACTTCCAGCCTGCATGAGGGTTGAACGTGGACAACATAGGCTGGAAGTTCTGTGTAATTTTTTTACTCGCGTGATGGGTTCATGTTGAACATTTGTTATGATCTCTTACATGTCCTATCCTCGTTCGACAATCAAAGGACGATATTCGTCCCAAACAGAAGCACGCATTAAATTGTACCATTCTTAATGAAAATACCGCCCTTCCTTTCATGGGACCAGGGTTATGTATGATATTAATTTCATGCCACGCTTTTTCACATATAACGACCCAGTGCCAACTTACTCCGTGTCTGATCACCTTTAGGATTAAGCGTCTATAAATATATCCGATGTGCAGGTACCTTTCAGAGAGAAAGAGAGAGAGAAAGAGGCTTGGAGAAATCCGTATGCTTTTAGATGATCAATCTAGAGTCGTGTAGTCACATATGAGGAGTTGCAGTAAACGAGGTTGCCAAGCGTACAACTTTGCTCTCCTATCCAAAAGGAATTATTCATAAATTTCTTATTGTAAGTAAGTTATGCAGAGTAATATAATGTTTTACTTATTCCTAAGGATTCAGTTCTTATTTGTTTATAAGGATTCGGTAATCAGTAAAGAAATAAAATAAAATCTAGTCATTTTTTAATATAACTTACGTGTAGATAATCATAAATGTTTGTTTCACAAAGAAAAATCATTTTACCAACTAAACAAAAAGAAACTACCTATACTTTCGAAAATATCTTACAAATTATTTACTAGGAGAATGGGAAGAATCTGGCTGCCACCTATCGGCCAGATAATTTACAACAACATACTTTTACGCCTTTAAAAACTTTGAAATGTCTCGTTTTTGAAAAGCGGTCTGAGTCAGGGTTGCCTATAGACCTTAAATAAGTTCAGTTCAGTTTGTTTGGGAAAGATAAGGAATTGTGGAACCTTCAATTTTTAGATTGACGCTATCCTTCATTTTGAAACTCTGAAATGTGCATGTAATATATGCATTTTCTACGGAAACAATTGAATAGCACTAAAAAGCACATTATTACTTATTTGAAAGCATAGATGGCTGTATGTTAAACTAATCCTACACTGGATATTGTGCTCAACTTTTAATGTTAACCTGTCAAATCATGATAAGAATCCTTGTCACAATGAAAGTTTAAACCATGTTTCGTTTCAGCTTAAACCATCGACAGGAAAAACGGCCTATTGTAATCATAATCTGTAAGTTCCCATGTTTATTTCAAAGCGCGTGGGTTTAATCATGGTGTATACGGTTAGTTAATTTAATAAGAATAAATATTGTTAAAATCAAAAGAGTTTTATCACAAGTCCAGCTGTAAGTGAAGTCTGATCGCTTAAAATATAGGAATGTGAAGTGAAAATAGAGAGCCTTTGAGTGCCAATAAAGTGTGTTTAGAATTAGGCAGGGATTAAGTTCAGAGTGGAATCGGGTGGACTGAGTCCATCCGCTGATTTTCTAAAATAGATTGGCTTCACCCACCCACTACTTTTATCGCACGCCATGGATCTTGGGTTTCTAAATATTCACACAATACATCTGTTGACAATTATGCAGTAATATTTGGTCAATTAGGAATCTATGACTAGGATGGGATACACTTGTTAGAAAAGAAACGATATTTGGATGAGAGCCGTCTCACAGATAGGCTTAGAATTTAGTCCTTGGAACCAGGTGACCTGATCTTCATTGCGTATCGTAAGTAAGAACATATGTGTATCAGAACATAAATTAATCTTGCACCGCTAAAGTAAAATGCCAGGGCCCGCAGGGTCACCAAAGCTGGACTTCTGGCCACCAAGGCCACTTTCGTTCTTGGAATTATTTTTGTTTGTTTGAATTTATATAATATATATGGGATTTACACGAATCGAACTCATACCCGGACACCAGGCCCGACCCCGCAAACCGCCAGTGAAACCGTTTTGTTTATTATTTAAATTTTAGAATTTTCCCCAAAAATCTATTTAGAAATTTGGAAAGTTTTTTTATATATTTATATTTAGGATCAGGGAAGTGGATCAGGAAGTATGATGTTAATTACACACAGGATTTCTTCTTCTTCTTCTTCTTTTCTTTGAGTTTAAACTTGTATGCAGTGTTAATAATGCAACCGTGGAAACTTATGTGATGTTATTTATATTTTGAAATTTGTATATAGTTGCGTAAGTTCCTCTGTATGTATTTAATTCTTTAATTTAGCGTTTGCAATTAAGTTAGATAGGAGTGTGTCTTTCTATGTCTTTTCCTTTGAATTTTGTTTTGAATTTTTTTGTAAATGGTTCTTTGCCAAACAAAAATGTGTCCGTCCACAGACTTTATAGAATGTTGAAACGACATTTCATCATTTCCTCCGAAGCCTGATTTACAGCGGTATGAAAGTGATTATTTAAATTATCAGGTATTGTTAGTGTGAGAATTGTTGTGACCCATTTGGCCATTTGTAATGAATATTCCTCAATAGAGTCCTTAACTATTGTCTGAACTTCTGCTTGGTTAACTGGTTTGTTTGAATTTACATTGTTTGAGCTTTTTGAGTGTGATTTATTCTTATATAAGTCTGGAGATCTAAAAATCTTCTTAGAAGGCTCCTGTTTAGATTTTTTTAGGACGAAGAGGAGAAATAGCGCTAGCTGTTCTATGTCCTATCTTGTTGCAAGTTGCACAAAAATTATGTTTAGGAGTAATTTTACATGTGTCTGCATGGAAAAGGTCTGGCAATAGATTTAGAAGCCACCTTGTATCTACTAAAACCAATAGTTATTCCGTTAGAAATGAGATCGCTAACCAGAGAAGGATCCTTTGTATATACTCTAATGAGAGGAAGTGGGCCTCTATCCCCCTTTATTCTCGTAATATTAGTGATTGGGATTTTTGCTTTGAGATGATTTTTTTAGTTCAGTCAAATCAGTGTCGTTTGGAACATCTCGAATTACGCAAGTAAAGGTAGTTTTTTGAAGCAAGAGGCTGAGGTTCGATTATCCTATCTTTCAAAACTTCTATTTTCGCCCTTTGTCCAAATTTACTAACTTCAAACATTTTTTAAGAAGTTGTCTTTAGTGTATCTGTCCTTAAATTCTATTTTTAGCCCAGTGTTTCTTTCAGTAAGGAAATGCTATCATTTCTGTATTTGGCATTTTTTCTGTGACTAGCTTGTGGAAATTTAGAGGATTCATAAGTGATTTGTCAATGTTTTT
>JAGDQP010057530.1:0-12726 GCA_022664845.1 Lepisma saccharinum | reverse complement strand
GTTGAGAAAGGCTGTAGACAATACAGCAAAAAAAGGAAATAGATGAATAAACATTAAAGCAAGTGAACACGAAATAATTAAATAAGAACTACTTGAAACGTAATAAAAGTGAGTAAATTTGAATTTTATTTAAGACCTTCAGGAAAAGTGAGTAAAGATTTAAGAACGAAGTAGGAACAACAGTATCAATCGTCAACATCAATATAAAAACTAGAATAATACAAACTTCAGTAACAAATGTGAAAATGAATAAACGCCAGATATATTGGTATCAGCAACGTATTTTGTTTGAAATGCCAATCAAAAATATAGTAGGCTAAACTAGGTGATTTGCCATAAAATATGTTGGGAAGAATCATCGGGACTGTAACAAATGCTCATTTCCCCGTGGCGGGCTGCGCCCCTATATCGGAACCAGACTCTTCGGGGGAAGGCTCAGCCCCCATAGGGGAATTTTGCTGATTTGCACGCCCGTTGGTGCGAAGTGAATAAAATTTGTTGGGAACAGTCATCGGGAATGTAACCAATACTCGCTTTCCCGTGGCGGGCTGCGTCTCCAACTTGGGGAAGTTTGCGGGACTTCGCCCCCTTTATAGTAACCAGACTCTTCTGGATACTTCGCCCCCCATGGTGCAGTGCGCTCCCATAGGGAAGTTTTTACCTTATTTATTGTAACCCACTCGTGATGGTGCACCTTCATATCAAATTTCGTTTCTCTAGTTTCAGTGCTTTGGAAAATGCGTCTTGTGGCGGCCATTTTGGATTAAGATGGCTACTTCTTTTTAACATTTTCTTATATTATCGTGACCTACCCGTGATGATACATCTTCATGCCAAATTTAATTCCTCTAGCTCGAACAGCGTAAAAATGTTTCTTTTTGGCGGCAATTTTGAATCCAAGACGGCAAGTTTTTGTTAAACTAATAGACCTTTATGACCAATTTCGTATTTCTAGCTCAAACGGTGTGGAAAATGGTTTATGGGCGGCCATTTTGAATCCAAGATGGCGACTGATATAATAACTTCCCACATGGGTGCAATATCTGATCATGTGCGAAAAATCATTCGAATCGGTCAAGCCGTTTTGGTGTGATGAAAACATCGACAGAGACACATTCACGTTTTTATATATATATATATATATTTACATGATTTGGTTAGAAGAAAGGAAGCTTACAAAAAGTATCTAGTTGCCGACCATCATGCATTTCATTATCTGTGTTGGAATCACGAAGACCTGAGTTCGAATTCCAGCTAAAGCATGGATGTTTGTGATACTGTAAGTAATCGGAACGAATCCGAGGTTCTGGTTACTACAAAATGGTGATATAAATACAATCTAAGCCGAAGTTTATTATATTTTCTGCTTATTCTTTGAGGAAAAGTGGAAAGAGCATCTTGTTCTGTTTATGTGCTGAATATATATATACAAAATTCTTTCCATGAAGACATTAAGAGTTGAGTGCAATACTGCTCCAACCATGTTTTCCAGAAAAAAAACTGAGAAAACAAACCAAAAAAGTTCGAGCTTCTCAGAGCTAATTTCAAATAAAAGTAATTGGATCTCTTCCTGATTACTTTTGTCTGGTATTGGCTCTGAAATTCTGGTGCTTTGTAACTCTTTGCCTCGTTTTCTCAGTTTGTCTGAAATTTGAGTTAGATCGCTGTTGTTCTAGACATTTCAATTGTTGTTTAGTTTTCTCGTTCTACTACTATAGCAACATATCGGATTGGTTACGTATTCTTTCTAAAAGATGAACCAATTTGACAAGACTATATTTCGTTTTAGCCTATTTGCAATCTTTTTTAGAAAATTAGGTCTAAAAATGATATACAACATGTCTCGTCGACGTTCGTTGCTTTTGGCTAGAGTGATGGACGGGAAAACCGACTCCCTTTCTGCTTTTCCCCTTCAATTTCTCTCTGGTACGCACTATTTTCTCTTCCTCTCTCTATCTCGGTGTCTTTTAGATGAAATTTATCTTGTTTTTCTCTGAGACTCCAGCAGTCAAGCAAGATTTCTTCTCCAAATGTCTCCAGGCAAAATATGTATACGAAGAAGCCGCGGGAAGAGAAGTGGGGTTAGGGGGAAGATTTTCTTTCATTTCTCAAAAAGCACCTATGGAGAAGAGAACGCAGCGTAGATGCTGATGAATTGAAATAATCTGTGTAGGGCGTTTTTCTTTTTCAGAAAGCGAATATTGGAAGAAAGAAAAAGTAATTTAAAAAATACTTTTGTTCTTGTTGAATAAAATTGCTTGTAAGGACTAGTTTGCCTTCAAAGAGAATGAGGCAGAAAGAAGAGAACGAAGAAGGAGAGAGAGAGTGAGAGATAGATAGATAGATAGAGATAGAGAGAGATTAAAAAGTTGCCTAGAAGACTGAATTAAACTAAACAAATCTCACCTAAGATACGCGTATATACGAAGGTTTTAATAGACTTGAATGGATGATTGTTGGAGTTGTGAATGATATTTGCAGACGGTTACACCGTCTCTTCGGTAGAGATTCTTCTTTCTTCCTTTCGATTTGCTTTTACCTAAATATATACGGCCTAGGAGATTTTTCTGTATTCACAATACCATTTCGTTTTATGTTGTGGTCTATTATTGGTAGTTATATAAGCTTAGAATAAAAATCATGGGAACTCATTAACGGTGAAGTTTATTGTGTGTATGATGGATTATATGATAGGCGATAGAAAAGGAGGTTGATGGTGATTGAATATGTGAAGTTGTAGTCCGTTGACGTTGTCATGTGTCGGTCCATAGAGTAGATCTCCTAACGGAGTAGGCAGATAGAGGTAACGGATTTTCGTAAAGTCTCTGAGTCCGGCTGCTAGTAGAAGTCAGCGAGCCTATATTAGAGGAAAAACCGAAGGAGGAGAAATATACGCGGAAGTATATGCACTGTAGTCATTCAATGTCGTCTGCTGTGATCGATAACATCTTCTGGCGCAGTGGTTCAAAATTGTCCTCCACGGTTCCTCATCACAACTTCCTCTGCTGTCCGCCCAATTTCGTCATTTCGTTCGAGCGGGCGAATATTTATACTGTTTGCTATCCACTCCCTCTCAGTGTTATTGTAGTGTCACGTGATTGAAGTAGATTCGCAACCAAGCTGTGCATAACGCGCTCTCAGAGACTTTCCGAAATCGCGCTGGCTCTATTTGGGTCGACTGTCCTGTTGGACATCTGCGTGAATTGTGGCTGGTTGGAGGAGATGCATGTTGGTCCAACGTTTAGGAACATATAATATGCGTAAGTTTTCGAGATGTAAGAGCAGGTGAGGAAATGTAATCCTTTCGCAAAGGAGACGTGTTGGACTGGGTCACTGGGAAGTTTAATACGTTATGCAAGGGGTAGAGCTTGCCTTTCTAGTAAACAGAGTCTGTTGTAGAAATTATCGTCAGATGATAACCAGGCGACATTATCATAGGTTAGGCATGGCCTCATATACATCTTATATGTGTGTAAAACAGTATCGGAATCCAATCCCCAGGGGGTGCCTACTAGCTGCTTTGTTTTTAAGATATTGCAGGTAAGGTTTCCATTAGAGATGGGGATCGATGACTCCACTTACTTGTATGTCTAGGAGGTCTGGATTTCTCCGTACTCTAGTGTGTGTTTTTGGTGGAAGTATGACGACTGTCTAGGTTTTATTTGAATTGATGGTTAGTTTCCATTTGATACACCACTGATTAAAGAAATCAATCACGTCTTGCAAAATACGGTTTATATGTTGCATTGACTTACCACTGGCCAGAAATGCGGTATTGTCTGCAAAAGTATATATCGGCGGAGGAGGTGTCGGCATATCGGTAGAGAATATAAAATAGTGCTGATCCTCGCGGCATTCCAGTTATTGGGAAAATTGGAAAAGAGAACTGATTATTTATAGCTACATAGGCCATACGGTTGTAAGTAAATGGATACAGCAACCTAATCTATGCTAACGGAAGTTGGAAGCGGTGTATTTTTTATATTAGACTGTCGTGCCATACACGATCAAATGCTCTTTCAAGATCAAAAAGCAGAAGAGATGATGGGGAAAGTTTTCTTATAGTGGTTGGTAATAATTGTTGTCAGTCGTAGTAAGTTATTTGAAAGACAATATTGTGGCCGGAAGCCTGTTTGGTGGAAAGGCAGATAATTATGTTCGGTTAGATGATTGTGGAGTCTTAGGACTATGATACGTTCAAGAATTTTCCCCAAGGGTGATGCGAGTTGGATTGGCCTGTAAGATTTTGGATCAGACTTGTCTTTATTTTCTTTCGGGAACATGAGTATCTTAGAGACGTTCCAGTCTGGAGGATAGGACAAAGTTATAGATGGTAGGTAGGTAGCACCTGTAAGAAGATTAGTGGGGCTTCCTTGGCATGCCTGTATGTAATGCCATCAAACCCAGGAGCAGTGTTCTTTTCGTGTTTGATAACTGTGAGATGTCCAAAGGTGTTTTATAGATGAACGTGTACTCCAATTTGGCTAAATCTTTTGACAAAGTGACTGTGAGTCTCTTGGTATTTGATTTTGCATTTATATCATAAACGGTAGTCCATACAGAAAGTTTGAAGGGCATCATGTGATATATCTTTCAGGTTCTTTCCCAGAAATTCAAATGTGAAATCTTTTTAACTACGTTTATCTTTGTTTAGGGCATAGGGACTATGAGATCCGGGATTTGGCGAAAGGTAATGGTTTGTTATTCTGTCTTTGCAGATGATTCAGCATGGTGCTCAACCTTACTGAACGAATCGTGATTGTGCTGATGAGTCATGGTCGCAGCACGAGGGAGAGTTCAGCTAAGTTCAATCCTTCAGAGCAAACACAGCACACCTAACTGTATTCAAGATTGAAGAAACTTAAAGATTCGGGATCTGTGCGCGACAGAGGACGCAGTGGACGACCAAGGACTGCAACTGAGAAGAACACAGCAAGAACACTTGTGGCAACCATCGTGAATAGCCCCACGCGCAGTACTCAACGTTTACTGGCGATATTAGCTGTCATACAGATGTTTGTATGATTGGTGCTGTATGAAAAGAAGTATTGTCCGTATAAGCTGCAAATACAACACCTAAGTGAGGATGACACAGACAGGCGATCACACTTAGCTCAATGGACTCTAGAGCGGTGCAATAAGGAACCAATGTTTCCTTTGTGTGAGTTTGTTAGCGATGAGGTTCTGTTCTATGTCTATGGTGAGGACAAAGAACAGAACTATCGTTATTGGTGCTGCATAGAAGTGGCGTGAATCTATAGCTAACCCAAGGAAGGTTTACCTAAATGCTGGAAAACAAAGTAAATAAGATGCGAACCCATTATCAACAGATGATAGTACAGCGAGTTGCGGGATCAAATAGTGTGGTGCGGGATATGGGGCACAAGAATTGTGAGGCCAGTGTTCACCCCTGGAAAGCTGACTGGAGAACGTCTTCACGAGAACGTATTTCCATCACTGCTGCATCCTGCAGGAATTTTCCGAGAAAATCCATCCTGAAATTTGAGAGATTTTTAAATTTATATTAGAATTATGTATAAACTTATCTAATATATATCCAGTATATTCATATTTTCGAGAACACTAGTCTTATTTTTTTAAAAAAAAAAGCTCAAAAAGATCGAATTTTGTATTTACTGTTATTGGGTTATATAACAGTCCCTATGCCTTTTGAAAACTTGAAAATATGGTTGTTGGTTTTGCATATTGGATTTAATTTAAGCATTTTGTGGCTTTGAAAGAACAATTTAGAAAACAGTAGACCTTTAGAGATAGTTGAATTTTACCACAATCTTCGTTGAAAGGTCAATTTTATTTTTAAAAGTCGAGGTTATTTTTTTTTTTTTCAAACTCGAAATGTTTTTTCTGGACCAGTACATACCGATTGAAAGCATTTTTCTCACTTTAATGAGAGCCATCTATCCTGAAATGTCCTAACTTTGTTTCTGAATACTCTGTATATAAACTAAAAAAAAAATGATCTTGTGAGTTTTATTTCCTTTGACAAGACTAATAAAAATCAGGTGAAAGAAATAACAGTCAAAAGAAAATAGAGGTATGTCGTAGAGATAAAGAATAAAATTGACTACTCTGTAGGACGCTGGATAAGAAAGAAATAGGATAAAGAAGGCCACAGAAAGAAGGAAGGATAAGTACATAAAATTCGGGAAATATGAAAAAGAAGAAAAACTAAGAAATACGAAGATAGAAAAAAGAACAGGCGAAAATAGAGAGAGAGAAAAAAAAGAAGCAGTCAGTGTACAATAATTTCACTTCGTTGAATCCAAAGGCTGTAAACTTTCTTTTCGGATAATTTCCTGCTCGTTGAGACGTCTAGAATTATGTCAGCTATTCTTTCACGCAACGAAAACCCCGATTTCTTTCTCCCTCGTTGACGACAAAAGGGCTGCCAACGGAGAAGGAGTAGCATAGCCTGGGGGGAAAGAAAGAAAACGGGGTAGAGAAGAAAAAAAAGTCAAGAAAGAATTTCATTGCAACTTTAGTGAAGTCTATCTTTTAGTAACACCATCAACAAGAACACTCGCTCTAAGAGAACAACAGGAAGTTAGCTGACTGACGTATTCGATAGACATCTGTGAAAGCGCTATTTTCACGAAAATATCTGTCTGCTTTATCCTTATACATCGTAAGAAAATTTACTTGTCCTTTAGAAACAACACTGTTGATAATCAGAGTCCTCTTCGAAAAGTTTGGTTTGTCAACGTTAGTGTTTATGAAACCTCCCAACAGATGTAGCGGCAGGTCTATTGAATCTGCTAACAAGCAAACATACTAATGGGACAAAAAAAGAATTGTATATCTTTCTCTTCCGTCACGATTAGAATGTCAAAATATGTGCACATGCAAATTTTGGCCACTCAAGCACAATTACTTTGGAAGATATCGATGATATAAGAGTCAGATTCTGTCTGTAGAAAGTAATAAAAAAAAAAGTATGGAAATATCGTTATGTTCTTAAATTTCTGAAAGAAATGGAAGGTAAATACAAGTAAAGGATTCCAGATGGAAGGCGCTACCGTTGGAGGGTATGTTTTCCATGACCGTCATCTTGAAATCCGCCATATTGAATGTCGAGTCATTTTCTTAAATGGGAAATGGATCGTGTAATGTGTTATTCTGGGTTAGCATTTTATGAGAAATACGTTTCAGTCTGAAATCAGTTTTGCCGTAAATATATTTTTGTGAGAGATAAGAGTATAAATACCACTTCTATACGGGTAATGATGCAATAACCTCAAAACACCCATTTCGTTTTGAAACGTGGAAGGAAATGAAACCTTAATGCATACAATTTTTTTCCTGTGTATAGTGCCCTATCGATATGGATTTGTGTTCATTTGTGTTTCATTTCTTCCATTACTTGGAAAGGAAATTGGTGTTTCCAGACTAGAGGATCCAGACCCGTATAGAAGGGGCATATACCCTTATCTCTCACAATAATACATTTACGGCAAAACTGACTTCAGAAACGCATTTCCCATAAAATTCTAGCCTAGAATGACATATTACACGACCCACTTCCCATTCATGAAAATTAATCGAGAATCAATATGGTGGATTTGAAGATGGCGGCCATGGATAATGAATGAAGGAACAAAGAAAGATATTAAGATAGTAATTATATAATATGTTACATATCTAGCAACAAAGTAAGCCTTGATGCACAATGACACTAAAACTTGAAAAAATGAAAGCTTTTGAAATGTGGACATGCAGAAAAATAAAAAAAAGCTCGACACACAAGATGAGTAATGAGGGAGTGCTGTAGAGAATAAGGAAGAGGCAAACAAGAAAAGAAACAATAAAACAGAGAAAAAGAAACTGGTTAGGACATTGACAGTGCAGATATTATATACTGAGGGATGCAATTGAAGAAAAAAGAGGAATAGGAATTCAACTCGTTGGTAAATAAATATTACGGAAGATAAATATGCTGACAGGATAGGGGAAGCACAAAATCAGGTTGAATGAACCTTTAAGGACTTGCCGCTTTTGACAGATCTCTATTTACGACACTGGCCGCTTCTAATAGAGTAGAAACTGCTAATGTTGCTATAGTGGATCAGCCAGTAACGTAAAAAGCTACTGATATTAGTATGAGATATATCGCTGAGTGCAGAAGCAGAAAAAGAAAGGAAAACGTTAACAGCAGATTGTAAGACTTAGAAACGATTATTCATCCACACTATAGCGCATATTTAGCACACACATACTATGAGAATCCAAGGAAAGTTTATACAGAGAGAGAGAGAGAGAGAGAGAGAGAGAGAGAGCGAGCAATACTTTACGAAAAATTCTTTTCTCTCTATGTTTCCTGTTAAGTGAAAATAAACATGTTATTTTCGAACAAACGCAACAACTTACTACAGATACGCACTGTTATTAAATTGAAGCTCTTTCCCATGTTTCTTCGCCTATTCATACACTTATGTAAGGCTTCGTTAATTAAAGCTTATGCGCGGAGCTGAAATTTACCTCATATCATATTGTTTATTAATGTTAGTTGGAATATTCTCGAGTAATATTGATTTGGATTTAGGTAAACGAAGCCTTACATAAGTGTATAGGAATAACCGAAGGAACAAACATTCAAAAGAGCTTCAATTTCGTTCCGTTCATGCACTGCGATATATGAAACTAGAATTCGGCCGAGTACGATAGTGTGGGGGGCTTTGCCCCCCCCCGGAGATTTTTTACCCCCGAAAGAATTAGTATTACCACTTATAATATTACTCAAACGTATACTGAAATACGCATATAAAAGTAAATTATATAAATATTGCTTATGTTATTTTGAGGTAAACTAAGGAAGTATGACATGTTCTTAAGTAATGTTAGTGTTGTGTTATATTTTAGCACTTAGGAGTCACTACCCAAGTACCACATCCACGTCGGCCGATATATGCATATTGGATTTTACGACATCGATCGATATTATTTAACGATATGGGCCCTATATTGGATGGCAAACATCTTGGCCAATATCGGTCTACGATATCGTTGGACATTCATCATCGACATTGCTCAGTATCGGGTATCGACATAGCTCAATATCGGTCATTGCCATTATGAACATAATGTAATTCTGATTATTTTTTATTATTTTTTAAAAGAAATCCCCTTTTTTATATAGGACCACTAGCATAGACAAACAAACAAGAAATATTAAAATACATTTGAAATTGTAAGACAAAGTTACTACTTATGTTAAAAAAAAAACAAAAAAAAAACCACTATTTTTCTGTAGCAAAAGTTACATAATTTCGTTGTGCTAATGGATTGTACAATTTGTCGACCACTGCTAGTTTGTAAAATAATATTATTTTCGATGTTGTGTTCATGCTAAAATTTGTAGTTCGGCTCCATTGTAATAATTTCACGTCTCTTCCGCTTTTAACTTTTTTTTTTACATTTTTTTGCCAAAAAGTTAAGAGTAGAATGTCCATGATTACAATGAAACAGCTTCAATTGAAGGATTAATGTAAAACAAATGTAAATAAATATAACATTAACTTATCCTCCTAGTAAAGGGAACCTCTCGTACATGGCCTTGAGAAAATACACAACTTTCTACCGTATAAACGAAACAAAAGTGTAAAATGTCTCCCAGTTCTAGCGGTGTACGATAAAAACCAGCACAATAAATATTACTATAAATCTTGTTGGTTGGTCTATGTATTTACAGTGACCAAAGAACCCTTGGGAAAAACACAATCAACTTTATTTCTTTATGTCCTTCCCGTGGAAGGACGTTATTTCTGCACTTCAACATGCTTCAACGATGAACAACTTCTTTGTCACCAAAGCTGGCCGCGTGTTGAGAACAACGGTTTTATATTTTTTATCATCAGAGGGATATACCATCGCTTGAATAAACATCGGTTTGCCCATATAGACCGACATCGATTAATATATATATCGGTTACTGACATGGATCGATATGGTTCCATGACGAATGCTCTATTTTTCTTTTAACCCTGGATCACAAAACCGTTGTAAATTTTACGAAACAGCATGACCAACATTGTAGTATCTACCGAACTGCTGAGGCGCGGTCTCCCTTCTCCTCAGTACCTTCCTAACTCATACTGCGGAGATTAGTTCTGGTTGGAGAGGCGCTTCTGTTCCTTGTGTTATGCTGATTTTGAATGTCTATTCGTAATTTTGACGAAGGTTTTGTAACTACGTTATTTTTTGAGCTCTCCCGCCCGCATTAACGATGTGAAACGATATGGGTCCCATGAGTGGCCAACGTGCATGTGCTACTGGGGTATCCATTATTTAAATTTTTTGTGAGCCTCCTCATGACTTGATTATTGCACCCCCGAAAGAAAATTCCTGAAAGAAACACTGATCACATCCACAGACAAATCAGTATATACAATGACCAAAAACGAAATCCCAGCACCAAGGAGAAGTCGTCAAGGTGAATGAAACTTAAATAACAAATTAGTTTGAATGATATATTACAATTGATATAACTTACAAGATGCGCGCGCAGCACAAAGTTCAAATTCGAATATGATCTGTAGTCATTGTCAAGTTAAATGCAGGCACGCACATCTATTCTTTACAGATGAGCCGTGAGCTGGTGTTCAATACTATCGCTCAGATGCTCGATGAACGACATATCTGGTAATCTTGTTGTCTAGAGTAACACGTTCTTATCTGGAAGAGTATGTTGGGTTGCATTTGCCGTATGGGAGTGAACATTATCGTGTTGAAACAGGATCGCCCTTAAATACCGTTCATGAACAGCAGCTAGCAGCGCAACAGATTTGATAAGCAATAAATATTATGTGAGCGTTCGCCCTCATATTTCTCAGGATAACAAGGAGAAGAAAACCACAGGAAATTTCTTGCCACACCACAACGGTTATGTAGACGTTCTGAGCAGAGCAGCTCGTATAGTGACGTCAGATGGCGGTTCGTATCGCAACAGCAGACTGCCTCCGATCCGCCACGTCCATCATGCTGATCTCTTGCATCAGTGGAACGCCAGTGCCTGGTCTTCTGGTAGTAGTACTTTCTCGACACAATTGCTGCCAATAGTTGTACACTGTAGAAGAATCCACTTTCTCGAAGGCCTAGTTCAAATTGTCCAGTGCAAGTCGTTCTCGCCTTGAAGGCATTATGTATTATTGTAACCTTTCACAATGGCACTGACATTTAGGAACAGCTCCACACGTGTCTGATGGAACAGTTCATTCTGAATGCGCTTTTGCGCGCGTGAGTTGTTACCTTATAACGGTGTTGAAATTCAATTTTCGGTCAGTGTTTATAGGCGAGATTCCGTTATTATTTGAAATCATTTGATCGCAAACGATTGGTTTGTTAATTTCAATCACGGCCTGAGGCAATAGGCGTCTCATGCAACACTTGATAACTTTCTATGGTTCATGCTCTAGATTCTAGAATTATGGCCATTAACGTATTCATCCAGATGAAGACATGCTTTTTGTCACCAATACCAGTTATCAAGATCCTACGTCTCAGGAATATTATTATTTCTAAAACGCAGTGACTATTGCAATGAAGTAAAATTGCATGAACTAGACTAACAAAACGCAGAAACATAATTTCGTTTAGCTTTTGCTTTTCTATTGTTGAAAAGATCACATCCAATACTACGCAAGGACAAATAGTTCTGTACCTCGCAGGTAAACTGCACTGTCACTTTCTCGCTAAACTCGACCCCAGTACATAGTTTTGTCCGCTTGAGCATACTCTTCCTGGAGGAATACAATACTATGTCATTGTTTTGTTTTGCAGAAGAATTGACAATTGTCAACAAAACATTATATCGCAAAAATATGTGAAAGAGAGTGCTCAAATCAACATGTCTGTGAGCTGAGCTTGGGATTTTGCGAAAAGTGATTTATTGTAATTTACCTTCGAAAAAGAAGGAAACAATAATGTTCGCGCACAAGTTAGATGCGACAGTAATACCATACATTCTCAATGACAACCTAGAAACACTCTACATTTTGAGTTTAAAGAAAAAAACTTTTTCCACCACAGATCGTAACTTCGAAAATAAAACAGTGTGACATCACAAGATGGCATAAAATACTCTCATAATAAAATAACTGATCAGAGGAACATCTTTTACCATCTCTTTTCCATTTTACCGCATAAGAGCTCTTACTTTTCAGTCAACAAAGTTCGCGAGTCGTTAGCAAAAGCGTTAACATTTGTGACATCAATGATGATACTGCCACAATTTTTCACAGATGATCTCTAAACATTAGCCATTTTCTTGTACGATACAAACATACTTAAAAAGTATTGCATATCCTCTCTAATCTCAAAATGTGAAGCTGAAAATGAAGTTCATGAGGCAAAGATTGCAGTCGATGACAAGGATCCAAGTGATGCGTTTCACCAACCTTCGTTAAGAGTTTAACGAATCGTTTGTTAACAAGCTTAATATATTAATGTTTTAAAGCTATTAAAATTACATAACGCTTCGTCAATCTATTATATTGATAAATGGAATTATGTTTCTCCCCTATCCATTTGTTCTCGTTACTCTAACGTTTATTACTTTTTGAATGTCCTGGAACCAGGGTTTGAACTTTCACTGCCGATCCATTGCTAGGTAGGATGTGTCTCAGCGACCCAATAAGCATAGTACGGATAGGTGTATAGGATACGGATAATATATCAGATAGTTTCGAGATTCGCAACGGATTGAAACAAAGC